>JABFPN010000036.1:0-96094 GCA_022817305.1 Leptoteleia sp. ZL-2020 | reverse complement strand
TCACTAAAATTGGCATCAAAAAACAGTACACATTACTAAAATTATATCTTAAAAGTTTTGCGTTAAAAAAATTTTAATTGTAGTTATGTTTTATAGCCTTATTATTTAATTTTTATTATTAATTGATTTTCTCAATTCTGCTGCATAGTTGACTCAACTTTACATATTTATTGCACGAAGTGAACTGCACTTAGTTGACTCTAAAACCAACTTTATTTTTATAGTTAGGATAACCGAAAATTTCTCTCAGTGCACTTGTTGGAAGTTTTGTGTTAATCACTTTGGTTGACATAATCAGTCAACTTGGCGGAGATCCGATTCCCGATACTCCAGCATCTTTTACAATTTTTTATTAATATCAATATCGTTAAAAATTAACTTTTACAGTTCATAATATTTTTAAACTGTTATAACTTATCGTCGGTCATTCACATGCACTTATTACACGTAGAAAGATAAAATCGATTATGTTGTACGTAGAAAAGTACTAAAAAAATACGCGACCGGCGGAAGGTTAAGCGTAAATTGATATAACCTACAGGGGGCATCGTGCAAAATTTAAAAATTTATAGTCACTTTTTTAAGGGTAACAATTTTGTAATCTAAAAATCAAATTTATTACTCAAAGTTATATAATATGTTTTCAACAAGTTAATCATTTTTTTTATGTGAACTTTTGAAATTTTAACTTGAAAATATATTGTAAAAAATATTATATATGTTTCTTTTTGCCTTAATTGGAACTTTATTCTTTGCTGTGGCAACTGTGATTATAATTATGGCTGTTCAAAAGAAGTATTCTACGTCACTTTGGAGATTGACATTATCAGCAACATCATTTTTATTATTTTTATTAATTGACGTTGAAATAATTTTTATATACGGTTATTAAAATTAAATGATTATAAGAAAACTTTTGTCTTATCTATAGATACAGTTCTTTAATTCATTTTATTTCTTTTATTATTATTATGAATTTTATATGTATATTGAATTAAGTGAAAACAAGTGAAAAGAAATGTGTCATCATTTTGACTATTAGTGAAAGCAATTTCCATAATTAATAAATGAATCAGAAATATGAATCCTGATCGTAAGTAATATATTTTAACAGTTTTTCTAAAATTTTATTTATTTTCTGATGAAAACGTGTAACAGGTAAAGCGGGTTGCTTTGAAAAATATAACCCTTTCAAAAAGAAGTTTTGTACACCTACGGATAAACTACAAAAGTCAACTTTATCAAAATCATACACATCATATATATCAGTTATTACAAGAATTCTACGAATATTAGAATTTGTAAGATTTAATTATAATGTTTACTACAATTTACTTTACATTTTATTTAAATGCATGATTGAGTCGCCTAAATTTTATAGATATATAATTCTTGTTCCTGTTCACTTAAAATTATTGGCCTATTATTTTATTTCATGCTTAAAATACCAATCATAAACCTTAATTAACGTAATCTAAAATATTATTTAATATAAAATAATCTTCATGGTTATAAATATATTTTGATTTTAATTTACAGATTCTGACATCGATAATATTTGCGTTCACAATTTTTATGATAACAAATAAAATCTTCAATACAATTACTGAAGTTTTTGCTATTGTGATATTAACAATAACAACAATATACATATTTGCAACATGTTTAGATATTGTAAGCCAGTTCTATGGATCAAAGTTACCGAATAATCCTGTAATGATTTCTGTATTATCAAGATTAGTTTAAGTAATTAATGCTTTTCTCGATTTCATCATAATTTTCGTTTTTCTTAGATGTTATTGTTCAGTTTCCTTGGTGTAATATTATTCACAATAGCAGGTAATTTATTGATATCTGTTTATATTAATAATTTGATGAATCCAACATGGTTTATTTTAACAACTTTAAGTCTTTGTTTTATCCTTGCTCTGCTTTTCTTATTTGATGTAATGACATTTTTTACGTGAGTATATTATTCTTCAATTACTAATTTTTAAATTGTATTGTTTTATTATATTTATTGAATTGAGTGTTTTAAGAGCAACTCAAGAAAGATGAAATATATTTGATTGTATTATTACAGTTATAAGCAACAAAAAACTGCATCTTATCCTTGTTTATTACAATTAAGGAACAAATGTGGCCTTGAACCAGAAATGCTTTTTATCCGTAATGAATGTTATCCAACTACAGAAGTATGTAGAATTCTTTTTTTTTTTTAAACTGTACACATAGATTCATTTCATGAACTTTTACTATATCCATTTAATTTTATAACATTATGTTCAAACCTTTAAAATTTCATTAAAATTGAAAAGAATTGAAAAATAATATTAACAAATAAAACTGAAAAATGATAAACTTGTGTGCACTATTTTAAATGTAATTATTATTACTAGAAATGTAAATGTGACTTAGCAACAAGTATCAGCAGTCTTCGACCAGTATCAATTACAAATGAGAGCACGGATCATGCTTATAGGAAAATTGGTTTTGGTCAACGAAGAGAATATGTTGAAACTCAAACCAGTGCACCTTCATTACGTACAGTAGATGTCGCGCAATTGCAAACAGATCCTCCTAGCATAGCCTATTGTAGCGTTCAAGTAAATAAATATTGATAAAAATAATTTTCAATTTATCATTTCATATTATCGTAAATTAAAATACTTAAATGCATATGTATGTGTATTAAATAGTTTCTCTTTTCAATTTTTCAGACATCAAAATGTGAAGTGAAAGAAAAACCTATTCAAACTTTATCACATTGTGACACGTGTCACACGCCATTTAATCCGGCATTATGTCCCATTCCTGTGACACAAAATCCTATAAACTTTATGCCACCACAATGTGGTGTGTGTCCAGGACTTTTGCATTTAATACAAGACAAAGAAAAACCTTGTTGCAACTCGTAAATAAAAATGATAGTTTTAAGACGCTTATTGAAAAGAAATTTCTATATTTCTTCTTAATATTGTCTATTATAAATATTAATAGTATATTACTTAACAAGAAAAAAAGTGGTTTTAATATGGTAACCCAAGCCAAGTACAAAGGATCACCATCCTGAAATCACTTTTTTCGAGTCGAGTACGATATTTTATTCACTAAGAAAGTAAAATATGTTGGTAGCCCTACCAATACATTTTATTTCTAAGGTGAATAAATGTAATTATATATTTTCTCTGCTAATTCAAAAGCTAAGAATTTTTCAACGAATAAATTTATTATTACTAGAAATGTAACATAATAATTCTAATTAAAGATGCAATTGTGGAACTAACCAGACTATACAAGAAACACATCGTCAGAAAACCATACAATCAGCACAAACATCAGATTCAGTTGGATATGATGGTTCGTTAATATATAAACAAAGAAAGTATGATGGGAGTGTAAATTGCTAGTTCATAACTGTTCGAACGCAAAATAAACATAAATAACAATTTTAAGTAGATTTTCAGGGAAATCTATAATTAGAGATGTTAAACAAAAGCAGTGAATTTGTAAAACCCGTGTCATTGCATAAATTTTCGAATATTATATCAGTAAACGTGAAACAAATATTGTATTCATTTTTCGTCTTCGACTTGTGTTACCAAATTAAAAGAGCAGTACTAGTTGCAGAGGTTATATTGTAAAAGTAGTATTTTATGTAACAGTGGTCTTTGTTATCATAATGTATAAAATATATTACGAACCTGTGACAAAAGTCAGCACTCTGAACCATCCATTAGAATAGTTTTTTATAATCTGAATAAGAAGTAACTAGTCATCACACAGTTTTTCACCGTTGATATGGTACCTGATGGTAGGACTATTAAAGCATTCGGCTGCAGGTCGGGTATTAATCAATAAATTCATAGGTCCGATGGTTGAAAAAATCTGTGAAAGAAACAATTCTTGTAGATTAATTTTGAGCTTAGGACCTATAAACTTGTTATCGTTATAATGCTTGTTACCGAATTAATAATGGTAATGGTTTTCTTTATAACAATAACAAATGTGTTACAAATAATAGAGACTATTACATCAATATTTACCTTTATTCAGGTTCTGAATTATGTTCACCTTTTCTACCTTCATTTTGTAGCACATTTCGAAAGACTTAAGCAGGTATAGCTTCTGTTGTCATTATATATTTATTTTTTTACCTTAGTAGACCATATTAGAAAAACTGCAACATAATTTCAACTGAAAGTGAAGTAATAGTTATAAAAATAATATGTTACCCCTCTGCACTTGAAACAGATATTCTGAAAATTATTGAAAAAGAAATTATAAATCTTCATTTAAAAAGTAAACACTTTTATAAATAAACTCTTAAGTGAATACATTTGGATATTAGAATGAAATGTTCAAATCTGCATTAATTTTTAAATATAATAGTGCAATAATAATAAGTAATTTTAATTTATTTTTAAATAAATCAATCATTAAATTCCCTATTTAGTAATTGTTGCCGTTTGGGATTTATATTCTGCAACTGCTGTACAATGAATAATTACTGTTAATAATATTGTCTTGAATAATAAATTCACATTGCCCTTGTTGCAGTATGCAAGACAGAAATACATTTCAAATGATAATAGTAATGACAATTAAAATAATAGTAGGTCTTTCGAGAATGCCCTGCATCAATGTAAAGAGAAAAAGAAATGAATTTCGCAATCATGAAAAATTTATATTATTACGTGCTACGTAGAGATAGTGTCAATTTAATAGTAAATCATTTCTTAGTCTTTCAACTTACATAAGTGTGTCTTTCATTTGGCAGCATATTCTTGTTACCTTGGAACCTAATTCCCTTTGTTGGATACCACAACAATAAATGGTTAAACGTTTGCTATTGTTACACCATTTTGACTAGTTGTTTATAACTAGTAGCCAATTGACCCCGCAACTAGGCCAGTGTAATGTTCCAAGACTGGGTTCATATGTTGTAATAATTAGAATAATGTTTATTTCAGGTCAGTATCCTATGCATAGTTCGGAATCGACAGTAAAATCAACAAAATTGCCTGAAACTGTAACTAAAGTCGCCATGTTTTCATATATTCAAAGACATAAAAAAACTCAAACGCCTACAAAGCATATAATAAATGAAGAATTAGTGGACTCTATCGATGAATTCAATACAAGAGATTCAACGTAAGTTAAAAAATTTCAAATTCAAAACAATTCAAAGAATAACTTTAAACTGACAGAATTTCATGATATGAAACTTGTAAAACGTTCAATAAAATAAGTTCCAATCCTAACAGTGCATAATATGTAGACAATAACTGCTACATATTCTTTTTGGATATATCGAGAAGATATATATATAAATATTTTTATGTTTCTTCCTTTTAAAGAAAAAGAAAATCTCAGAAAAACTACTTTGTTTTCTCCCTAGGGAATTTCCGAAAAATGGCGTTTCACGTTCCCTCGTGATAAAAAATAATTTATGTACCACGGAAGATTCACGAAAATCCACATTTCGAACGAAGTTTACAAGCCGTAGGAACGACTTGTAAACTTCGCACGAGAGGATGGATCTCCGTTTGAATCTCCCTTGGTGCATAAATACTTATTACGTTAAGTAAAATAAGAAAAAAAATTAAATTCTAGTATTTTTTTTACATAATAATCAATATTTTAGAACAGATGACGTATTAACTCAAGAATTAATACGTGATAAATATGAAATCAGAAAACATGAATCCAAAGAAAAGGAACAATCTAATGGAATATTATCCACGAAAAATATTGAACAAAATAAAAGTCAAGAAGCGTACGAAAGCACAGAAAGTGAAATAAGTGCATTAGGACTAAAAGAAAATGATAACATCTCGCAAACGGGCACATACCGAAAGAAGAATAAAATTAGACCTATTGTTAGAGACACATTATATAGAAAGTAATATATTTATATTTGTCTTTAAATGATACTGTATGTGTTATTGTATAAGAAAATTTCTGAAATGTAAACATGACTTACTTATAGAATTAATATGATTAATTCACTAATTACATTCAGAAAAGATAATTTTTAATATGTAATGAATTAATTTGCAGTTCCTATTTTTTCATTTAAACAGTTCTAATGCTCGAAAACCAAATGTCAATAACAATTTATTGAATTTAATTATTTTAACTAAATATTGAAGAGTAACATATGTTTGAAACACTTAAATAAATATTTTAATATCTATTTAAGAATAACTAAAAAATTAAGTGGAAAAAATTAATTATTTAATTAGTCAACTAAAAATTCATTAATTGAATTAAGAATGTGTAATTAACTGAACAGTAGAAGATTCAACAGGCATTTCTTATATTATTATAAGATATAATAAAAAATTATTTCATATTATTAATATAAAAATTATATTCTATGTACGCGTTATTCTAATCTGAAACACAAAGCACAGTACTAGAAGAGTGTATTTTCATCATTAGTAGATTTATATTAGTATATATTTATTTATAATATAACCAATGATTTAGTTAATTTGAAATTACACAATACATACATGGAAAATTATATTGCGATTTAAAATAAATAGTGCATTGCTTTAGCCCAAAGGAAAATTTCTAGGCGTAGTTTTCAAGGTCCCTCCACTTATAATTATTGTATTGTTTTATCCTGGATCATATAAATTGTCTTTTGTTCCTCAGTTAACAATGAGTTATTTTCAATTTCTACTTCAATGATTAGAAATTAATTATTAAAATATTAATTTTTTATAATATAATTGAGAATGTAAACATATATTTAATAAAAGAGAAAATAGAAACATTGATTCAAACAATATGAAAATGCGATTTATTGCATTTTTGAAGTTCTTTAAAGAATATTACAATATATGGTTCAAAACTGATAGTACACAATGAATGCAAATATGCAGCATAGATAAATTGTAAATCTTAATATCATAAATTAAGATGCAATAAAATAAAACATAATTGCTTACAAACATAATTCTTTAAAGCATATATATATATATATATATATATCAACTAACGAAAATCGCATGAATAGATTCATCATTATCACTACATATATTTAAATAATTTAAAATAATGATAAAACAAGCCATCTGTGATTTAAAATTATAAATGACCATCTGTGACAGCTGTTTAATTAGTTCTCTGATTCTTAATTATTCTGTAAAAGCACAATTATAGAGTTATATTAAATAAAACTACGATCTATTAATTGTATGATGATCCATATGATTCCATGCTCTACTATATAATCGATATAAATGATTGAAAACAAAATGTCATTAATATTTCAAATAAGAAATTAAACAAAATTAAAGAAAAACATACAACTGGATTTGTTTTATAGCATATGATAAAGATTAATAAAACCATTTGAAAATTAAATGCGTAAAAAATTAATCAAGTAGATAAAAATTATACAAAAAGAGATGTAATCATTCTGTTCTTCGTAAAATGGGTCTAGCCCCCGGAGGAATATTTTCCAACGCATTCTGAACTATTCGCGTTGTCCAATTATCTGAACGTTGTGTTTGGCCCTTGCGGTTTGAAATGCCAACTGATTTTAAAAGCGTATGTTTACGTTCATAATTTAAACTGCCATCAGTAATTTTATGGAATTTTGTTAAATCTGGATTTAAACATGTTTTATGTGGAATATAACGGTTCTGACAACCGAGAGGTTTTACACACGGTTTTGCTGCACAAATTTCATCAGAAGGTAACGCGTTATAACAAATATCCGAAGAAAGGTAGTACATCTCGTTGTTTGGAATTGTAGTGAAGCGTGGTGTAAAAGTCGAATTAATTGGTTGAATAATCGCTTCTTGGACTTGCGGAAATTGGTAAACGTTGTTGTTAATATAAGTTCCTACAGAAATTTGATCGTAGTGATCACGAATAGGCTGATAATAATGTGGTACTGATTGAGTATAACACTGACCATTTTTGTGCTCCGTATTGTGATTCATGTTACATGCTGAAAGAAAACAATTATTCAAATATTGTGTATTTTTACCAGAAACTTTGCAGATGTAATAAAATTATATCAATAACTTGGAAAAATTAATATACTATATTAAAAGTGAGGATAAGGTTCTATTACATATTGCATTTAGCTTACAGAATTATCAAAACTTCTCTTACAATATATATTATGTATGTTAAATTAATGAACTTTATCCTTAATTTAGAATACAGTGCAATTATTTTTTTCTAATTCTTTTATTAGAGTATTGTGATTTATTTCTCCTCCCCTAGTAACAAAGCTTCTCCTTGTAACTAGGGGAGTAAGTCTCTTGCTACTGTATTTTGTATTATTTCTTAAAATATCGTGTTGAACAACAAATTGATTATAAACATGATTGAAACAGTTAACTTAAAATATGAATATATATAATAATATGTGATATATTACCTGGAATTTGAATATTAACAGGTTGCATGCACGATGCATAACCATAATCATTTGTCTTTTTCATATCGATATATAAAGCATTTTGAAAACTTGAACTCAAATCATCGATTTGATCCTCGTTGCCCTGATTTATATTTTGGCTCAAAGATCGAGTGCCTAAACATGGGCGTGAGAATCTAAATTCATCAAATAAACTAAAATTTATGGATTCTGCAGCAGATTCTGAAACTGTATCGGATAACATATTTGCTTTGCACGATGAATCAACATATGTTTGATGGTTCTCAGCAATGGAAGGATTGCTGTTTGATGTAGCATTTAAATTATGTAATTTATCATTCTCCAACAATTCCAATTTCTTATTACTTTTCTGGTACTTTTTACGATTATAATTAGTTCGATTATTCGATTTCTTTTTTGGTAATTCATTATGTTTTTGTTCTTGAATCACTTTTTTTCGCGAATTGTTTGGGTTTATTGATTCTTCTGATTTGGGCTTACCATTTGTTTTAATACAATAATTACCACCTTTCCGTGGTCTGGTTCCATTTTCAATTTTATTATCAGTTTTTAATAATTTCTTTCGGCGAATATGTTTTGGTTCTTGTATGGTAATTTCACCATTATCATCTATATCTCCGATTTCTTCTATCTTTATAACAGATAAAGTTTATTTATTTATGTGAAAACATATTGTAACAAACTTTATTAATTAGAGTTAAAATATAGCATCTTTATATTATAATTCATTGATCTTGATTATAATGGTGACCATTATACTGATATAACAAATTCATACAATGTCAAATAATATGAATTAAATGTATTTTAACACACTTTATACTTACAAAGAAAATATATATCTAGCGAAAGCACTCTAGTTGTACTTCATCTAGACCAAATGATCAGAGACATTCTTTTGGTACTTATAATCAACAAATTTTATTTTAACTTAATATTAAATGGAATTATATTTTAATCAAAATTATGTTAAATGTTGAAGACCAAACTTTTTTTCAATTATTGTATACTTTCACTCCAATTTTGTAAAATTAAATACAACAGAAATTATACATACCACATTCTGGAACTCAAGTTCTGGTTCTGCCCAATTCACATTCACTCGTTTTTCAAATAAGGCTGTTTTACGTGGAACAAATTCCCGTCTTGCCATTGCAGCGTCTCTATGAGTTTTATATGTGACGATTGCAAAACGGTTTGTATCTTCTATATTTTTATAAACTGATATTTGTTTAATTTCTTGCGTAGTTTCTGCAATTTTCTGTAAATAAAAATATCAACTATATGTAATAAAGTGTAAATAATTTTTAAACATTTCCAAATAATCTTGCACTTATAAGTGATTTTCATATTAGTAAAAATTACAAATTTTTAATTGATATAAAATGTTTTCCATAATAGTCAAATTTATTAAGTAATAAAAAAATTAATATTATTGAAATGAACATAAAAATTACTAATAAGATACATAAAACTCCGTATAATCGGTAAAATTATTCATTATTTGTTATAAAAATATAATAAAATAAAAACCAAAATAAAT
Source organism: Leptoteleia sp. ZL-2020 (assembly GCA_022817305.1). Taxonomy (NCBI): domain Eukaryota; kingdom Metazoa; phylum Arthropoda; class Insecta; order Hymenoptera; family Scelionidae; genus Leptoteleia; species Leptoteleia sp. ZL-2020. The sequence continues at coordinate 86,120 of JABFPN010000036.1, read as the reverse complement.
CTTTTCCTCTTTCTTAAAGTGTTTCATAATATTTATACCTTAATAATAGTTTCTGTTTCAATATTTAGAGGTAAGTATTCAATTTTAAGATTGCAATTATCTTTGCTTTTTACAACTCCAATACAATGGTTTGGTTTTATTTCATATTGATTTAAACGACAAATTGCTTTATTTGCATCAGTTGAATTTGTATATTTTACAAAGCAAAATCCTCGATTATTGCCAGAAAAATCCATCATTAATCGAGATTCATAAACTTGGCCAATGCTGGCAAATAACGGATATAATTCATCTTCTAAAATATTTCTTGGTATTCTTCCTACAAAAACTTCGCAAGAATCCTCCTTTGGTGGAGGGACAGAATTACCAACATGACGTAGAATTCTCTGACCATTAACTTGTTCTAAGTATACTTTATATACTTTTTCTAATTTAACTAAATTCTCATTTGTTTGTATTTCCTTTTTATCTGTTAAAAATTGTTAATATAAGTTTTAACAATTATTTAGTACAAAAGCAGACAAATTATAAATTTGTGAAGTAAATTATAGAATATTCAATGTTTACACTTGTCTTTGCTGATGACTCAGAAGTCATTTTATTATTCCCACCATTGTTATTTGTTTGTTAATACCCCAAATTACCAATTAGTACATTTTCCATTACAATTTATTTTTCAGAATAACAGAGAATTTACAATCACCTAATTACTGAGGCCATGTTGGTAAATATAAATTCAATTTATACATTAAATTTTTTTTTTTTATTGCTTATTTTAAATATTTATAATATATACTTGCCCTAATATTTATATTAGATATTAAATACTGTTTAAATGTATATAAAAAAAATCAGAAGAATATTGATATTCTAACATATTAGTTTAATTTTTAAATAAAAGTATTCTACAAAAAAATTTTGAGCAATATACAAATCAACATCAAGTATTTTCATTAACTTTTATTGTTTAAACATAAAATAATATTATTTGTAATGGTAATTAATAAAATAATTATTATTTACTACAAATTATAGTTATATTTCTTTATTATACAAATTTAATATTTTATCATGATTTGCAAGTCTCCGTTTTGGCTTGTAAATTTTGTACGAAAGAATGGATTTCCGTCTAAAATCCTCTAATTTATTAGTTAAAATGAATAGAATTGAATATATTTACAAAAAAGCTAAAAGTGATACAGAAATTACAAAAAATTTGTTGCCAAACTTCATGTATTAGTTTATTGGAAACCATTTTACTATATCTTTAACCTTTTCTTAATAAAATTAGGATAGAAAATCTCAATTATATTACCAATTATACTTTATGATGCATTTCTTGATAATTAAACAAAGTATTATAATAAGTATGATACAAATACCTTTTGCTTGTGATCTTCCGTGTAGACAGAAAATTTATTGTTTTTATTACTTAAAAATAAAATAAAATAATTAATTTAAAAACAATGTTAAATAATTCTTTAAAAATCGACTTTTATTTAAATACAACTTTTTTATCTTCGTATGAAGAGTGTACGATGTAAACAAGCAGTGGAACATGGATGAAATATAAACCAAATGTAACTATTACAACTGCGTCTCGTCAATTAAAGCAGCTTTAAACAATGAAATTATGTTGCAATTAATTGATAATAAAAGAAAAGTACTCGAAACTCGATATTTTTACCCATGATCAAAAAAATCAAATCCAAAAACGTAGATCGAAATAAACTCTTGTATTATTAATATTTTGTTCTACGCCGTTACAGTACACTAAATACACTGAAGTAACACGAAAATGGCGGAAGGATTGTAGGCGGAAGAACGTCATTTTTATGTTTAAACCGGAAAACGCATAATTGGCAGGATTATTTGAATGTTAAAACTGGTTTAAGAAATTATTTAGTTTTATTTTTTATTGTTTCTTTATATAAAGTGTTGCTCAATATGTAATAATATGTTATGTATAATATTACATATCTGTAATTATATTAATATTAATATAAATGATTGATAAGTATTGTTTATGTCATGATTATCATAATTGACATTAATTAATTATATTATTAATATTAGTTAATTGTGACATAACCACTGCTGGGAACTATTAAGCATTCAAATTAAATTGTTTTTTTTAAAAGTAAGATATATTTGTTATGTATTTATTAAATAAAATATATTGTTAAGACGTAATATATTAAAATTTTTTATATGTTAAAATTAATAATGAAAAAATTAATTGATAACAAAATTAACAAAGTTACTTAATGAAAACATAATAAAAAATAAAAAAAGAAAATAAAAAGTACCTTGCATCTTTCCAGAAATCTGTCTAAAATATAAATAAAAATGTGTAATTTTCGATGTTTTTTATTTTATATAAAATTATCAATCTTGATGTACATTTTTACGAAATTTTCAATTCCTTTTAATCTTTTTACTGTTATTGGGTGCACTTTTTTACTTTTTCAGTGTGTTGCGTATCATTCTACGCATATTTAAACCAGTTGTAGAAAGTTGTGTTAAAAATATACCTCATTATTTTTTTCATCGATTATTCCCCATATGTCTATGAATTTAAGAAAATCCCACGCTGTTGTACGATAATAGTATTGTTTCCAGGTGTGTACAAGTCATATTACGTGATACTGTTTAACATGAAACCTCAACTATCTCTTCAGTCGTTATTCGACGTCGCGACTCGAAGTGTCTCCCTTTTAATTGTGTTATAACTTCTTCCGTTCTTCGACTGAAACACAATCTACATTACTTTTTTTGATTCATGTAATCAATTAATTTTTCATTACCATTTAACACCAAACATATTACAATTAGTACTTTTAATTTAAGTTTAATAATAATTGTTTATATCGATTAAGTGATTTCTTAATAAATATTTTTTAAAGAAAATTGCAAGTCTAAAAAAAACTTTTCCATTTTAGAAATTAATTAATTGTATGAAAAGTCACAGATTTAATTTGTTAAATTAATTTCTTTATATTAATTTTGCAAATTTTACAAATTTATGCAATTTATCATTAAATGTAATTGCTTTTATAATAAAAGAAAAGTGAATACAATGTTCTAGGTAATTCACAAATTCAATAGCCAAAGTGATTTCGTTATGCTGAGGATACTTTAATTTTGAATCGCGGAGTGACCGCACTGTGAAATCATGTGGAACCGTAAAGTGTTTATTAGAATCATAGAAGTGGTACGTGTGAATATATGCGATGTGATGGATAAAATTCAATGATTTTGTAGAGATATGTAATTATTTATCTAAAATGTATAAATGTCAAAATTGTCTTCAATTTTTAATTCACAATTGTGTTTAATTGTTCGTTTTAATTCAACAAATTTTCAATTTTCTTTTGAGGAACTCATTGAATTTTGATAAATTTCTTCATCAATTTAATTAATTAATAAAGTGTACATATTATTAAATGAGTATTATAGTTAAAGTCTTGCATTCTAAATTATAGTAATAAATTATAAAAATTAGTATAAGCAGTTGATTTACTAAATATTTGTTCAATTGCAATTTACTAGTTTTAATCCATATTAATTAGTTGTATTTTAATAACTTTTATAATTCTGAAATTATTACTTTCACATTGATTGCGTTTGTAAGAAACAAAAAATTGATATTTAAGTAGTAACAGAGAAGAAAAATATTTGTTTGAAATGTGCAAATTTTATGAATAGTTATTAAAATATATTAGTTCAAAATTTGTATCTGTCAATCTTAAATGTAACTTTAATTAAATATAATGAAGTGGTTATTTTCTCAACATCTCCAACATTCGTTGGACTCAAGTTACTAAAAGTATAATTTATTCAAACCACTGTAAAGCCTGATTAAATTAATTGTAATTCTGATTATGCATTATGGAGAATCATAGACGAGTTTATATGAGTCAGAGACATATCTTTTAAGTCGTGAGATATTCATACTATGTGATATATATTCATAGTTAATCACAGATCATACCGTGAATAAGGATGATGTTTTTGTGTCAAGAGGTAATTTTATGACTGCGTGTGTATAATAGTGGAAAGTGTGACGCTATTATATACTCCGTTTTTTGCTCCATCTGGATTGAGCATTATGTCACTGTATTCAATATTCAATAAATGAGGCGGAAAAGGATACCTGAAAATAACTTTTTATATGAAAAAATTGACTGAAAAAGATAAAAAGTAATAAAAACTGATCAATATTTAATATAGTTATTGCCTCCGGCTAATTACTGTAAAAGAAAAATGTGCTAAAAATGTCTCAATGAATACTGATTATAAGTGTTTAAACGTCATACAAATAGTTTCATAAAAATTAATTGAATACTGTTACAATTATTAATGTGAGAATCATTTCATTAGAAAGAATGGACATGACGGAGTAATGTAAAACGTTCTTAAAACAAAATATAATGACAGTAATTAATGCAATAAAATAAAACAAATTAATATGATTAAAATGTGCTAAAGGAAAATGTTATTTTCTTATTTTAAACGGTAAAAATAAGTACAGTAATGAATATAAAAAATACCTATTTTTTATGCATAACAAAAGCAAGTATTTTACTAACATTCATGTTTGAAACGTTTATTTTACAAACATCTTTTTTATGACAAAAGTACATCTTGGTACTATATTGAAAGATGCTAAGTATTTTGTGGTTTAAAACTAGTATGTATAAAGATATTCAAAATTTTTATTTATTTATTGCCAGGTTTAGAGACAAAAGTCAATTTTGGGGATTAATTTTGAAATGTATTGGATTTATACAACGACATTTTTGGCCATCTTAAAATAGCATCAGTAAAGCTCAACCAGGAGCTTTGTTTCCTGGAGGAGCGAGGTGTTGAATTATAAAATCATGAACATCATCTCTTGCTATCTATTGTCAATAAGTATCCCTTACTGATGACCTACTTATTTTGTACTAGTTTTAAGTTTAAAAAAGATCTTATTTATTTGGCTCAAGGTCATTTAATAGAGAAAGAAACTTGTAACTTTAAGATAAATTTGGAAGTTAAAATGTTGAAAATTTAAATTTGAAAGTATTTCAAGCAATTTCATGGGGTCACTTTGGCATAACGTCCCCAAATCTGGCATTAAATTATATTCAAAGTTTTATCGAACTTTTTAGCCGTATGACATTTTTTATTAATAAGTTAGTAATGTAAATAAAATGATTTGCAGTTATTTTGCATTGCATGTGTGGTTGCATTACGAGTCACTGATGATGAAAGTAGACGGGTTTTCACTTATTTGAGGTACCGAAGTCGAGAATGGTCACTTTTAAACAATGTTACGTGGGGAGCAATTGGCAAGTATACAAATTTTAATTAACATAATTTCATGATTTGTATTTTTGTATCGTTCTATGAGAAACTATTATTAAAGCCCAATGTAAAAATGCTACTCGCTCATATGCAAACGAGTGCTTTTGCATAATCGTTCAAACAATCATGTCCACAAATTTATTATGATTAAAATGTGTATGGAGCATTTGTTAAGTCGTTAACAGTTGATTTACTAAACTGAATTAAAGCGCCGTTTATAATTTACTCCTTAATGACTAATCATGCAAAATTATATACTTCTAAATAAAATCCGTTTTTCAACATTTGCCAAAAGAAAAATGACGTAATCATTCAGAGTGCAATACTGATAAACTTTAGGCGGGTAAAAGATCATATTTTGCATTATTTTCAGGCGCGGCTCTTGCAACAGTGACGTGCGGTGGTTACATTATTATCACCGCTGGTCTTCTCGTCGCGGCAGCCACTGGTGAACTAACGGGTCGAAAGACGGTAATAATTTTCTACCTTTTCCCAGCGTTATCGACAAACTCGCCTTTTTATCGCAGTTGTGCCAGTTTTAAAGGCAAAATTCAAGCACAAAATCATACACGTGTGCTAATCTTTGCACGAAACCTAGCAAGAAAAAAAGTCGTATCGTTACGTAAAATTCAGATCGAATTTTATTAATAAAAGATTGATATGAATCAGCGGATGAGACAATGTAAGAAAAAAGTGGATACGAATGAATTTCGAATTCTTGGTATATTCGAAGGAAAGACAAATGGCCTAATTTCATTTAAGTAACATTTGAATGAGATTTCGCAAAAAGAGTTTATTATGTTTTTTGAGTGTCAAAGCGAATGACGCAAGTAAAAGATCGCGAAGGATTGCACGCAGAACTCGATGACCCTGCCGAACGGAAGTTTCTCGCAGGCAATAGGAGACGTGAGTCATTAACATGGCCGCGGTAAAGTAGATGCATGGGCTGTGGTCGCGAGGATACTTATGTGTACGTGCTTCATTATTATTACATTAAAAAGAAGCATAGCCTTGTTTTTCAATATCATTCGTTGCCTCTTGGACACCTCGCTATGTCGGCAACATTCTCACGATTTGTTTGTTTATTTCTCATAAGCAGCGTCCCAATGGCACAGTTACTTGTCTTCCACTTTTGTTCCATCCAATTGGGTCAATTTTTCTTTTCTAAATTAGTAATAAAAATTACAATGAGAATAATTATAACTTGATTTATTGTTAATTGAAATATTGAAGGTATTATAAAAATTGTCCACTTATAATTTCTAGAAGAGTTGAAATAAGAAAAATTATTTGACGCTGATGACCGTCTGAATGTTTTGTGCTGATTCTTGTCTTTTTACTCGAGCGGTGATAAGAATATTACTAATTATTTTATGCACGATTAATTAGGAACTCTTTCTGTTGGGTCTTGGCGTGATTCTGTTTGGAATTGTTGGCGCCCTTTCTTTAGCATCCATTGAGAGCGTTCCTTCTGACCTCATCGACAATGCAGCAGTTCTTGGTGCCTTGTGCCTCGTCACGGCTCTCGTTTTTGTCGCTGATATATTAATGAGTTCCAACGAGAGCAAAAAGCATCGCAATGGTTCTAATATTACCTTGGATCCGAAATTAGGCAAGTAGTACGAAAACAATAGTACGTAGTAATAACTGTAAAATATATTCTTTTATCAGTATTATTTTTATATGAGAAATCTTGTATTACACGGACAATACTATTATGTAACAAAAGGGATCTACTTGGTGTAAAAAAATTTCTATACCCAGAAAAATGGCTATAATTTGAATGTAAATATTGTTCATTTTAATATTACTTTGATGCAATGTGACTATATTTTATTTTGGTTTATATTTTATTAATTTGTGGTCTTAAAATGATGTATTTACTCAACGGTAGTTCCGAGTCCTAATCACACTTGAACTGAATAAGATATTAGTAACTTTGGAGAATGTGGTTCCCACGCTTTTATAGTTGAAAATGTATTTCAGGCTTACGTATAGTCAACCACAAAAGATATATTCCCATAACTTGCGTTAGTCATATCTGTATACTTTTTTATTTCTTGTATACTTATTTCTTAATTAAGTAATTGTGAACTATTTTTCATACCGATGGATAGGGAAGGAGGAGTGTAGCTTCCGTTTAACAGTATTTTGTGAGAAGGAAATATCTTTAAAAAAGTTTATGTTGAAAAAGACTTATAGGTACAATTGGAACTAACGATAAATTTTAATTACTGACAAAAACACAGAGAACTATTAGTCTTAACAGTTTCAGTATATCTTTATGTAGCTTTTGTAAGTAAAATATTATTTCCGAGTATCTCTAACTGTATCTTTAAGACCTTTTCAACAAGGTATTTAAGAAAATTATTTAAGAAAAAAAAGATATTTAAGAATATGCTTTTGAAATTTTGTTCCCTTAATTTATATGTACTTATTTGCATGCATAATCTCTCGTTTGTTGTTATAAAATGTGATAAATTCTACAAACCATTTTTCTGAGTGTAATTTTTCACCCAAGGGTAATATCAAGTTGAGAAACTTACCATAATATATATTTACATCTTTACGTATACATTATTATTCTAAGTTGAATAGTCAAGGAAATATTATTTCTTGTGTAATCGATGTATGTTAGTGTTCTCAAGTGGAAGATGTACGTTCATAAAGAATGTAGACAATAATGTATAAAACAATGGGGAAAGTTGGTTCGGCGTGTCAATGGCACGAGTATGAAACGTCTCTTTTGTTGAAATGCGCAGCGAAGCATCCTATGACGACGTCGCTAACTGCCGAAAAGGAAACGAAGTCGCACAGTCCGAAATCTGCGCGCAGCAGTTTTCGCGAAAATGGAACACACGACAAATCGTCGCGTAGGGACTCGGACGATCGAGCGGAAGGGCCATCGCGGGACCACGATGCTCGAGACGTGAGAGCGAACGAAGGACATAAGAATCATCAGCACGAGGACATCGAAAGACAAACGAGGGAGTACACGCAAAATCTCGACAATGGTAGACCGTACAATGTCGATGTTAAAAGATATCCGATGGATACGGGTTCAAGAGACAGGGATAACAGGGTATAAAGATTTAATATTTTGCTTTTTTTATGATTGCACCCCTCAATATATAAAGAAAATTTTAGTTCAAATGAGGAAACAATTACGTGAACAATTTATGTTAAAAGAACAGATTTTATGACATATCAACGTACTAAATGTATCCTGTGTATTAAAATATTGTAGGTAATATAATCAAGGAATGTGAATATTTTTCATAAGATTTAATTAATATAAGATTGGATTATATTGTGCTCAACTATTCTAAATCGAAGTCAAAGTAATATAAGAGTTTTTACAATATTATTTACATATAGTTACATAATTCTGTGGAGAATTAATACAATAAACTTTAATAGATAAACCATATAGAGAATGTAACTGGATCATTGTTAAAATCTTTTGAAAATAGTTAAGTACTTCAATTGTATTTTAAATACCTGAAAGGAAGTTTGACGATGAAGTGAAAAAAATAAAAGGATGAAGCGAAGTGAATATTCAAGTGAAATTGCAGATCCCACTTTTACGTGTCAATGGTGCGGGAGTTCTCATGTAAAAAACTGCAATCCCCGCAAGCAAAGTATCAGAGCCTTTAAAATAAAGTTGCCAAAATAAATTTCGGGTATCTTTGCGATATAAAATAAATATTGCCACTATATTTGCACGGTAAAAAATAATAATAACACTGCACGTCAATTAATTAATTTATTATTTCATAAGTTTGTAAGTTATAAAAATAAATAAAAATGAAAAAGAAAACTAACATTTTTCATTCAACTTGAATACACTTAATTATATTGATTCAAGAACACGAAACATTCAATTAAAATTAATAAATGTTTCATTACGTTATATAAAATACGCACTTAGAATTAAAGAATTGTTATTGTAGTTGTAGAATAGAGTAGTCCCAGTTATGAAATATGTACATCATTTATACAGGATGAGATAATTTATTATCGAAAACCCGATTTTTACCAAAGACCAGTGGATGAAATAGACACACCTCCTTTTCCTAACGATCTAAATGGTAGAAGATCGGAACCGATCTTTACGAAGGTGATTAATCCTGGGATCAAAATCATGCGAGTTGATAGGGACGTGGATGATAATTTTGATGAAGGTCATAGGTAAAAATTATGAATAGTCCATTAATTGAATCCCTAGTTAAAAAATTTTTTTCTGAGAAAGGGAGTGTATCGTTTATCCAGCAGATGATTAAGATATCACGTAATGAAACATTGTGCAATATTTTCTTTTAAGACTAGCATAACACACAATACAAGTAACAGTAACGTTTGTTCAATTCAAAAGTTAAATGAATTTATTCAATATTAAATGCATTTATAAATAAATTTTACCGTTATAAAAATACTGAAAATTTTCATGCAAATGAAAATTTATTAATACACAAAATATATATTTTTTCGTTAGACATTTTTTTCAATCCTGTTTTAATAAAATATTAATATAAAATGCAAATATACGCCCTAATTATATAATATATAATAATATGCATTTTTATTATATTCGATTGAAATATATGTAACAGAATCTTGAACTTTACAAACAATAAGTTGAAATTACCTCCTTAAATTTGATAAACGATATGCCGCAGCAGCAATATTTCTAAAATTAAAACCAAAAAATATAATTAAGAAGGTTCATTAGAAATAATTTTGAATAAAATAAGTATTTTTACCGACTTCTTGTTTATAAACCTGAAAATAAGTAATGAATTTGAACTTTCTTACTCATAAACAAATAATTATAAATGGTGCATATTTTAATTCAAGTTGTTGTTTAGGTTTTCCGATTCGAGCCAGTACGACAACGTACCGACGCGAATGAAAAATTTAACTCACTCCATCTTAAAGAGACAGCGAGACGTATCCTTCAACGTACCTCCGCCACCAAAATCTTACGGGGATAGAACTAAGGATGAAATTGAAATGTTAGAGGAATGTTTTGGAGTACTTAGAACGTCATCTACTGCAACGCAAACCAGACCACCATCTGCCACAGAACCTGGTTACGTAAGACACACCGTCAGCAATTGGCCACGTGACATCAATGCAAACACGCCTGATTCCAGTCCGGAACGTGACAGAATCGTATAATAATTTTCTTGTATATCTGAATTAATGTTTGTTTTGTAAAATTTATAACAATACTTTATGGTAAAATAAACAATAATTCGAATAAACATTTTTCAACCTCAAATGAAGTTTTAATGAAATGGTTGTTTTTTATAAAGACACGTTGTATTTATTTCTTCGCATAAAAATTTAATATAAATTTGTATCGCCTCGTTGATGATATATGTATAGATATACATTATTGATAACGATTTGTGAGTTTTGTACGTGTGAGCTTGCGTGCGGATTTGTGTGTATATTTTTTGTATGCTCACACGCATGTCTGTATTGTTCATGTGCGCCCTCATGTATGGGCGTTTGTGTTTAAAAATTATATAATTATAATATTAATAGTAATATGTTATAATAATAATAATATTAATGGTATAATAATTATAATAATAATAATCATAAAAATAATCACAAATTTGTTAGTCCTTAACAAAATAATTTTATAATCGCTAAGATTAGTGTGGAAATCATGTTGCATTTTTAACGGGCGACGACCATGCGTAAAATTCCATCCTTATATTTTATATAAATAAAACGCATATTAATATGTTAAAGAAGACCTAATAAAACTCTGTTCGCGCAAATCTAATTAACTTGTTAAAATATACGATTCTATTTTCTTTGTGTTATTAAAAACAAACGGTTTAAAATTGACTCGGTTAACAATAAAACAATAAAGTCCGATTGAAAAAAACAGTCAATATATGTCGATTCGATAAATGATAAATTTTCGTTTATCAGTTCAACAAAATGACAAAGTATATTTATATATATATATATATATGTATACATATGTATACACATGCTTACACATACATACATACATATATATATATATATACAGTTTAATTATCAATCGATCGATTTTTGGACTTGGCATCTATCCGTTTCTACGCGTATTTACAAAATCGACGATTCGATTGATTTTGAGCATTGTGTCGCGGTGAAGGAATATGTAGATTTCAAATCTTTTTCTCAGTCGAGTCGTTCGCGATCAAACTTCTTGGCACAATTTTTATTTCAAGTTTGTTGTCCATTTTTCTGACTTATCTGTAGACGTATCCAATGGCATTGCCTTGACTGTTAGTCGACATTTGTTCCATTGTTATGTATTGTCTGATTAGACGCGAAATCTCGTGCGCTTGTTCTGTTTGTAATCTCGTGATTCGTTGTTGCATTAGATTTCCACATTTCATATCTAGGTATAAAGTACCTTCCTCCGACTTCACCTTCCGGGTTGAAATCACCTCGGAATAAGGATAGTGGTAAAGAGTTTCCTACAACAATAATTTAAATATATGTTTACTTTTGTCACTCTATAAAATAAGACAAATTTATTCAGTGATCGTATATAAATATAATGATTTACTTGATAATGATAATGATCATGACCACAATAAAGATCAAAACGTTGATTGTAAATTAATTTATTTAGTTGTCCAAAAATTGTGGTTATTAATTAACATATAAAAATGTATATTAACAGACGTCAATTGATAAAATTTATATTGTTTTATACTTTTATTATCCAACTTTTAATAATACTTTTAATCAGCTGCAGTTGACTAGATTCTTTTCAGCGTGGAATAAAAAAATCACACCTTCATCTTCTTGACTTACTATCTCTGTTTCTTTAGAGTGGAAAAGCAGTATATCTAACTTTGTTTAAAAAAACTAAATGTTATTTAAATTTGTTCAATACAATGCTGAGTAAATTTTCCTGTTATGAATTAATTTGCAATTAATTTATATTATTATAAAATTAAAAAATTTAAGGTGAAAAATACTGGTTTCAAAACACTTCATTTCACATGAGATATTATTTTAGTATAAAAGAGCTCGAAATAATGCGTATCATAAATCATCAATCAAACGTATGCTTACGTGAGTTGTAAGGTCGATGAAATGAACGCCATGTCGATTAAGAGCAAGAATGTGATCCGCGCCTTTTTCTTTGCCTTCGGGGACTCGTTTCACAGCGAAGAAACTAGACCCAAATAGCGGCCACTTTGACAGGATTTCTAAAGACAAAACAATTATTATTTTATATTCTAGTGAAAGCTTGACTAATTGAACAGCGTGCTGCATTTTTCTACGAGACATTTTCATTGGCAATATTTCCGAACGTCATTGTTGAGTTATAGTTTGTCCGCGAGTTTGCATTCTTTCATTTAACTTTCGTTTCAAACGAATTTCAAAGAAGAAATAAAACGTTGCGTACTTTTCATTCATTGCTATTGATTTTATTTATATTGAATGGCGATTACTTTAGCATTGAAACGAAGATATTGTTTATATAGTTCAATTAAAATGAATTTCGTTTTTTTTTTTATTACCGAGAACTTGAGCTTTGCATATTGCAGCGGTGTTATGTTGAATATTGTTCCACGCTTGTTGGACCATATTAGCCCATTGCTGTGGTCTGGGCTCCCTCAAACTTAAAGCGGGTTTCGGTAATAGGTATTTAATTTCCTTCGTGGAAGGTTCATGACTCATGTCTGCTGCTCTGTGTAAAAGTGCTGCAATCTGAGCCATATCGTACTGGAAAATAATTTAATTTCGCATTAAAGTTAGTAAACGACTAAAATGAGGTAATACAAATTTTAATGCTATTTTACAGTCTTTAAATGTTTCCTTACGTATCAGATAAAATAATTGATGTTTAAAACAATAATAAAAAGTTTAAAACTTGTTTATCTCCATCTAATTATATTGTATGTATTTGTTAATTATATTTATTTGTAATTGATACCATATTTGATATTACATTTGATAAGCAATTAAAAAAAATTAATAATACTCACAATAACTTCTTGAGGTAAGTGATCTCCAGGTAAGACGAGCAGCAGTCCTTCCAAGTAATCAGGAGCAATTTGGTTGAAAACAACTTCTATGTACAATGCTGCATCTAATCTAAGTGGGTAATACCACACGGATCTGGAAATAAGAAACATAATAAGCGTCAACGCGATTTGCTGTGATCTCAAAATACTGTGCAATTTTATTCGGCACAATTATGTTTAACTGTGAACGCTGTCATCAGTCAAATGACATGTAATGTATGTGAATACATACTCCACTGCACTTTTCTGCTCATCTCGCACACTTACTATAAGTAGCTTATAATTTTATTTTCATTAAATGCTTTAATTAATTCATGACTTTACATACCTGCAAAATATCAAATAGAAAAGTTGATGATTTTTATGAAGTTCAGTCGTAACATCAAGAACGTATTCGTCGCGAGCTAAAGGCATTGTAAACGCGTCTCCATCGACGATGCAGTATAACGAGAATTCGTCCATTTCGTGAGAATTTCGTACTGATATAATATTGCACATTTCTTCAATTACGTCCTGAAAATTTCAATTCACATAAATAAGTAGTTTGCTAATTACTCTTATTATATAACAAAGTAAATGAATATATGGGAAGATAAAAGTGGGAAGGCCAAAAACAAAAAGAGTACCTGAACGACTGTGGTGCATTTGGTGTTGATGACCCTCTCGGTGCCACCCGGCAACCTATATATTTGCCTCTTGGCATTTCTGCCGGCGCTGATGGCCATGATTTCTTCAACGCTGGGCACATTTTTGCGGCCGCCGTACTTGACGGTTTTTCTGAGATTCTGCAAGCAGACAGTCGCGGTGCCATGGTACGCTCGGCGCTTGTCGTAAGCCGCCGTTTCGAGATACTTGGTTAGATAAGGCTTTAGGCCCTCGCTGCAAGTGAAGTACGCCGCAATGATGCTGAAAAGACGCCATCCACGCTGACAGCTGTCCGGATTCGGGCTCTTGTTGTTTGTCGTTTGCTTCATCAGCTGACAATAAACCTCGTCCCTAAGTGGCTCATATTTATGACAATGCTGAAAAACATATTCATTTGTTAGAATATCTTAAATCATAGACAATCAGTTGTTAATGTTTCCATCAATTCTTTTTTAATTAACTTATTAATGTAAAGAAGATAATTTCATCAAGCAAACAATAATTTTTGTGCGTATTTTTGAAAACACTTTTATTTCATTTTAATACACAACATTTTGATCATAAAGGATCCTCTTCAGGTCAAATAATTGAATGAATTTCGCTTTCACATTGTACATATAAATAACTTAATAAGTAAATAATAATTAAAAGTTACACATTATAAAATTTCAGCGAGAATTCATAGTTTTATAACTAGTTTGTAACACTTAATTATGTCTGTTTGACGAAATTAACTTTTTTACACCAATAAGTTTTAATAACATTAACTTCAATCCATTTACATTTTCAATTAATCTTTAATTCTGATGATTCGAGGCCGAAAGTGTCTCGCAAAGAAGAAAGTTTTTCTTTGCAGTTGAAAAACTAAATTGGAAGGGAAATAAGAGATAAAGTAATGTCAAAAGAAGTTTGACAACAATGGTGGAAAGGCGAGACAGTAAATGGCGCACTATCGTAACGCGCGATCAATGCACGTGAGGGCAATTACGGACGAATAATAGGCAGATTTATCGGGTCCCGTGTCACGCACTCACCATGAGAATCGTGTAAACGCATTTAACCTCGCTCATGTCCGGAGGAAGAGGTTGATCGCCCATGTATCTCATCAAGCAAACGAAACACTCGACCGCGAGGGTGCTGAGCTCGGCGTCCAGTCGCAGCAGGCTTTGTTCGATCGGGACATTCGAATACTTCACCAGGTCCACTTGCTCCTTCCAGGTCCATTCGGCGCCGTCCTTGCTCTTCTTGCCCTTTTTCTTCCCTTTCAACGACTCGATCACTTTGAGGGACCCGCTGATTGAACCGTCCGCCGTCTTCAACATTTCGAACCTGCAAACACCAAACAGTTATACTTATGCCTTCAATGCCAGTTTTAATCATTTTGCATCAATTACAAGAAGCCACTTGTCGTTTCTGTGAATCATTTAAAATGCGCGTGGTGAAATTCTAACTTGTTTAGGAATTTGATACCGGTAGAATAATAAGAAGGTGTACAGTTATTGGCACTTTCCGTCGATAGGATTCCGCAGAGAATACATATGCATATATATATATATGGCACACCTAATTTTATTCCAATTAAAACGTTTCGCATCTTATCTTGCTAATCATTGCCAGGAGCCAACAACGGTACCAACAACGTCATCGTCATTACTTTACTTTTTTTTTCACGGCAGTGAACAAAAATATCACATGCTTAATACTAATTAAGCTCATTTTCAAATTCAAGTTAATTTACACTCACAGAATTGTTTATTTAAGAGAAATAGAATATTCTTGTATCAAATAGGATATCTATACTTTATACATGGACAAAATGAAATTCTATTTATAATAAGAATAAATTGTTCTCACCAAGCATTGTTTTATGTAAAGAATAATTCAATTAAATGGATTTGCTGTAGAGAAACTAATAAGAATAGTTTTAGTTTAAGAATATTGACCGGATACTACAAATTTAATATACTGTTTTAACTTTGCTTCAGATACATGTCAAATTTTTTAATACAAATTACAGTTCTATAAAATAAATATTTATTGTTTTCAATGTAAACATGTAATTTAAAACTGATGTTTTTGCTCTTAAAAATAGTAATGTTTATTCAACCATTGACATGTATCTAAATTAAAGTTAAAAACAGTCATTCGTAGTCTGTCAGAATTTGTTACCCGTATGAATGACTTTCAGTTAATTTGGATAAATTATCGATAACAGTTACTCTTGTTTTCACAATGGTACTGCATGGCGATAAAATTCACAAGGGTTTTGGGACTCATGTACGTCGCCTTGAACTGTTCCAAGAGAAATGGTGAGAAATGGGAAGACACCTTGTAAAGGAGTTCGCGATGCTATCTGAGAATCGTGTGTGTTATGCTTTCTCAACACGGGTCCCAGGCGAATCCTTCCATAAGGTTGCTATTACAAATATTCCTCATCAATTTCTTTTTAATTATACCTTGTTCTTGGTATTCACGTGACACGTATCCCTTTTCTGATCAATCATTATCGTGTTTAATTATTGTTTCCATTCGGCTCACACGAGTATTGAACTCTTCGATTTATTTTCATTTTATCATTATTATCTTAATCGGTGCACCTTTTCCCTTCGGACGTCACGTTTAATGATCAATAATTTATTGCCTCAATGTGCGTTACATTATTTTACGTTTTCAGGATATAATAAATATATAAGCAACTGTCAAAATATAAGCATGAAACAAGTGCTTCGTGTTTCGACAGTTATTAATTAATTATTTATTAAAAAATATAGCGGAAATAAGTTTATAATTAAAAATGTTTACACGTCAGAGAAGTATACGGAGATCGTTGCAAAAATGCAATTGGTGCGTATTCAACATAATGGACAAAGCTACAATAAGTACAATCAAAAATTTTAAAATGTATTCATAAACGGCGTAAATATTACGATTTTTACTTTATTTTTAAAAACTTATGAATATGTTGTACACATTTTTATTGTACTTTTTGTAATATTGTCCATCATGTCCTCAAATTACAAAAAAAGATTACAATTATTTAAAATTGTTTCTCTCAGTGGAACAAATAACTTGTACAATACGTTTTCATTCAACTGGCATCATCGCAAGTCTTAAATGAAATCACACATATCTGATTTAAATACACTTTACGAATACTGGTTATAAAAGCGTTATGGAAAGCTGAAACAATTTCTCCATTAGTGCAACTTTGATTATGGGTAATTCTTTGAAATCGACGATTAGCTAAGTAACACGGCAATGAAAAAAAAATGAAAATTTTGCGCGGCAGTTATTAGAAAAATGATATTCATAATGAAAGTTACAAACTGTTTTCTGAAATTTCCGAATTGATTTGAATATGAAAGGATGAAAACATTTCCCTCGAACTTTTACATAATTTGTTTACACGAAAGTCAACGCCGACAACGACGGCGAGGATTAATTAGCCGAAATCCAATCGTTGCTTCCTAATAAGAGGTCTTTTTTTTGCCCCCGACTTTCTTAGCGATACCGGATGCGCGTTATTTAACATAAGTCACGCGGTCCGCGCTGCGCTAACGAGATGTGGCGGCGCGATTACTTTCAATTTTGTCGAATGTAAAAGATGCGCGTCACATTTTTCGAGACGTCTTCCCCGAGCGACGCTAATAATTCAGAGTCCATTGTTTAGCGGACATAATCGCTCGCATAGGCGAGTGAAACTGGCGAGCCGCGGACTGCGGAGTCGTGCGAGGAATCGTCGATTTCCTGCGCCCGGCCAGTGTGCCTGCATGCCTCTCAGCGCGCCACCAGATGCCAACGCTTTCCACTCGGGCCACCTTCTCTTTGTGGCCGATTGTCTTAGGGCCGCTTTGCATACTGCATTAATTAACCTTTGCTTGTCATCGACCAAAAGATAACCGTTTATTAATCGCGAAAGTGCGATTTGAATTCTGATTCGCTTCGCATTTGCACATTCAAAAAATTCTTTTACTCCCTCCCTTTATTGGCTCCTGTTTTCATTCTTTTTTTTTATAACCTTTTTTAAAACCTAAAGGTGAAGAGAAATTCATCGTGTGTCGGTTCGATGTATACGTGTTAAATACATTAATTAATATATTCATCTCAATTCATTATGTAAATCATAAAGAAAATGAATTTTGAATGTTGAACTTTGATTCGTACACATTAAAAATGTGTTTTTGCAAACCTGTTTTGTGTGCATTTAAATGTTTCGTAATAAAGCATTATCATCTTTATAAATAAATATTCCATTTGAAAATTTTAAACAAGTCTTTGGACGTGTTTTTTTCAACATTTGTTTTCACCATTTACATATGGCAATTAAAACTTATAATTTTCAACGTGATACTTGTAAAAATAATCATAATTGAATAAAGTGTTGATATTATTCCGTGATTTAATGTCGGAAAAATTCGATAATGAATCACTATTGCATTTTATTGAATTTCTAATTTTTCGAAAATGTCATCGATCAATATGTAAAAGTAAGCGAGTTTGATTTTCGTGATTCAGAAAGTAATTTTGACGCGTTTGTGTTTTGGGATATAATGACTATTTTATGCAAATTTATGCAGCATCTAGAAAATGCCAGAGAGTTAGAGAATAACTGATGAAATTTCTGGATAAGGTGCAAAATGATTTTTCGAGAGTCAATGACGTTTTATATAACAATTTTTCTCTTTTTGCTTGATGTTGTAAATATAGTAGCAATTATACCTAAGGCGGTACGTTACTTAATAAAAGAATAAGAATTTCACAGGGAAAAAGTTATTTGCTTATTAAAAAAATACCTTATATAAAACGTTTACACTTGCGGCTTGTTTTTGAGTCCCAAATTTCATGAAAAATTTAATCTGCGATATTTACATCGTGGACTTTCACTGAATTGGCCCTTCTCACGTTTCACTTAGTTAGTCTTATCATTAACTAAAGAGCAAGAGACAGTTGACAAGAAAGTAATGCGCTCCATAAAAATATAATAATATTTCCAACCTTTCTCCAAGTTTTTAACCTCTGCCAATTACTATTAATGCAAATGCCTTGGAAATAAGTGAAAAGCAGCAAATGCACTATTTAAAATATAACTGAAATTTTTTCCTTTTCTTAATTTTATTTATTTCTAAATTCCTTATAATTTCATAAAACCATTCATAGAAAGTTTATGAAAAAGATTATTCCTTGGAAATAATCTTAGCATTGTTATTATAAGTCGGCAAACTTATACGTTAACAAAATAATAATTCTATAAGTTGAAAGTATAGATACGTTAAGATTCAAACGTAATTAAAAGTAATTTACGTACAATTGAATACGTACAATTAAAAGTGTACTGAAATATTCTAACTAATACTATATAATTACGTTGAATTCCACAATCCTTAGTCAAGTATGTGAAACATTGTAAGGATTTACAATATATTTTCAACTGATTATAATGAAAGGTTAATTTAAATATCTGGCGATAATTATTCTTGATTAATATACTGAAGAAAGCATATGCCTTGAAACGTAAAATTATTCGATTGAAACAGAAATAATAAGTAAACAAAAATTTATCTTTATTTTTAAAGCGTTCAAGGTAATATCAATACGAATTAATTTTTATAAACGTTATTTCAAATAAAACTTTAAAACTGAAATTACTCGGTAAGACTATAAATGTTTGTTTTTTATTAAAAATTGTAAAAATGATAATCACAAAAGTATTTTTGTTAATAATTTTGTATAAAAAACTACTACATCATTTTAAATTTTTACCTTTAATTGTGGTAAAAATATTTACTTTCTCAATATGTCTTTAAATTGGTATAAAAGATAATTTATAATATTCCTTTTTCGTTAGTGTATTGGAACAAAGTAAATATATCAAAAAAATTGGTAAATATAAATATTTATATGTTTATTTCTTAAAGACTTTAACAGTCATAATTAATTGTTATTATTCATAAAATAATATGTAATTAAAATGTCTTTTTATTTAAATTATTAATATTTTTATGTACGTTTTGAATTTAATCTAATGTAAACGGTTGATAAAGAAGTTTAAAAATGAATATTTTAAACTTTCCATGGGTTACTTCTTAAGCTGTACATATTTGTTACAAAAGAAATATCTTAATTTGAGGTATATTATTTTAAATAAAAAGTGTTACAGTGGAACCACCCGCTATTTAGTAACCGTTACTTTTACTAATCTATACTTTTATTTTGAAACTAGCGAATAAGCAAGAATTTATTTACGTGGAGAAATACAACATTATAAAACAGCTCTATATATATGTATATAAATTAAAGAATTTTACTGTATTCCTTTTACAAATACTGTTTTTTTTTACTTTGTACTACGTTTCATTTATTTATCCGTGAAAAAGTTGGCCTTGAAATTAGTGAAAATTTACAACTCCGAATACTTTGTATCGAATGTGGCTGACCTAAAATTTTAATTGACAAGAATTTTCAATATTTAAAGTTCCTAAACAAAAGACATTTGTTGGAATATAAATTCCAGCAGAATTCATTCAGCTGTCTTATGTCCCTTAACGAGAAAGGCAAGAAAAAAAAAGAGGGAAAGATCAATTGAGAGGTTTGGAAAAGTTTGAATAAATTGTAAATTTAACATAAACGTACTTTTCAGTGCTCTGCCTAAAATTGAGCATGGCGTACTGAAGAAGAGAGTGTTTGCCATCGTTGATGACGGCGGGTCCGCTTTCATAAATACTTTCATCCTGGTGCCTGGCGGCGTTATCGGTCTGGCGCCATTCTTGGTTCTGCTGGTGGTGCGCATTCGCGTTCTTGTTTATCAAATTCTTCTGGTGATGCGCGTTGTTGATTTGACTGTTAACGTGGTTGGACAGCCGATTAACCGGCGAGTGGCCATTGCGCTCGGCCGCGTGATTGAAGCCGGATTGCACGTGGGACTGGTTGTGCATCGCGTGGGAAGACGCGTGATTGGCCTGCGACTGAATTGACTTTGACATCTGCGAGACGTGATTCTCATGGTGAATCGACTTGTTCGCTGCCTTCTGATCAATCTGCAATTGAAAACAATTTAAAAGTTTAAACCAACTGGCTTCTTAACTACGAATTACGCGAATCACTTCATTTGTTTCTGCCTTTGCGTAACTGCTTGTTCCTTTCCACGTTCATTTGCAATTTAAACGTGGCCGTGGACAATAAGCAAATTATTATGTAAACGCTTGATGGATTTATGATCGCAATCTCTCGTCGATCATTCCAACAACATTTGTCTTCATTTCAGCTTTATTATTACGAGGGAAATTCGAAACAATTGGTATCGTTCCAGTAGAACAATTAAACTTTATTAAAATCTTCCGTCTTTGCGAAGGTCCTTTGCGATTTCAATTTTGTTTTATGTTGTCAGAGTAATTTTATGCAAATAATTAAGAATGCTCAAGAGGTACAAAATTTGATATTAAAATTATAGTCCTTCCGAATGCATGATTTATCAAATGTTAAAACGCGAACGTGATTGAAGATAACAATTACCCTAGATTAATTGAAATTATTTATTTTTTGCAACTAAATGAAGCAATTTGGTTTTAAAGCATGTTTCCAAAGTAAACCACTATGTACAAGTATACACTGAGAGAGATAGGACAGATACTATCACTGTTCTTAACATTTTTTTAGTTACATGTCAATCTTTGTGTAAATATTGCTGTTTTTATAATTGAAGTAGAAAAAAAACTGACACGTTTCTGTAACAAAGTTAAAATCAGTTATATTATCTGTCATATTTTTTTCCGAGCGTAATAACAAGTTTGTTATAAAATACCATGTAACATATTGTACTCTGCTATTTCAAGTTTTCTCCAATTTAATTATAGCGCGCCTTTTTGATACATCAAGTAATTCGCGCAATTTGTTCCATTTATAATTTTACAAAGAAATTGACGAATGAATATCACGTCAAAGAGAGAACAAAACTGCAATCAATTTGGAATGAAATATGCCACGCGATGTCAGACTTCAATACACTTTATTGCGACACAACTTAACTGGGTTATTGTTTCATTTAATAAGACTCCGTTCCGTTGCAATTGCCTTTTAATTTGTAAGTCATTGTTCTGTTTAAGCATACTACCTCTGCACAGATGCTCTAATAATCAAATCATAAAAAACTATCATATCTTCAATCTGGAAAGTCGCTCTCTTCTTCAATCCATTAATTAATTGAGTAAACGATTTTTTACACCAATTCGAGCGTGTGCACATTAATATATCAAGTATTTTCTTACTTTAAACAAATAAATCTATTGTACAATTAAAATCCCTTTTCCATTATTTCCTGATTAAAGGTGTGACAATCGTGAAACGTTGCTAATATGGTATCCGATTCCAGTGTTGCTAAATCTTAAATCACCCCATGTAGGAAACGATAAACAGCTGAGTGCTGGCACTTTGATCATATGTACAGTTTCAATTATTGTTCTTCTAATGATCATTTTATAATGTCAAACTTAATCTTACTTCGATAATGTTTACTTTTACTTGGGTATCGAAACTTGACAAATTGCCAATAGTTGTACTAGCATAATACTGATTTTTCTGCAACGGACGGTAACAATTCTGTTAATAAAAATTGTTCATTAACGATTCAACCCGACTTTCGTTTGCAATAAGTTTCAGAATTTAGGTATTGCGACATCGGTGCAGCAAACTGATATATCACAGTTTGACGCGGTAATTTGATACGAGCGCAAAACGAATTTTATTTTGATTGACAAACATTCGAAACGTTATTATGTTTCCATGTTGAAACACAAAATTGAAAGTGATCGATTAAAGGCTGACCGTTGAACCGGGTGACCGTAAAAATTGAAACAAATATAGTACTGTTTACATATCGCATGTTGAAACCGTTTTATCCCTCAGTGCCATTAAAATCGCGGCGTAACTGTAAAGTTGCATTTCGGTTTGGTTGTAAATTGTAGTTTTGCGCGAGGCCGTTTGACTGTGGGAAATTTTCGGCTTTGAAAAATGGGCATCAAAATGATGGCCGCGATGGCTTCGCCGGACGTCCCTTCCGCGGCGATCGCGAGGCGATCTTATGCGCGAAGAACTCGTTTCTCCACGCGATCGAGTACCGGTACCTCGCGCGCTGGTATGCCGCCGATTCCCGGCGCGCTCGTTCGTGCGGAATGCGTCTGTCTTGCAACCGGTAGACTCTCTCGGTTCCGCGTTTCTTGCACCCAGGAACAGGGGCTTCGATCGGTAATAAAACTCAATCACCTAATTAGAGTGCGAAGCCGTACTTTTGTTCGCAACTCGCGCGTCATATTTAAATTTTTACACACCTTTGTTTGCCTTTTCTTTCTTTTTTTTTTTTTTTTACAATCCTTCCGTCGCTAATTAAACGCACCCACACGCGCGTAAAACTCGGTCTCGCCAAATTTACCCGCGTTACATAAACGATACTTTTCCTCGTTTCCATCTTTACTATTTCAAATTAAAAAAAAAAATTAAGACGAACGTCTGATGTTTTAATTTATTCAATCGCAATGAAAGTGCGCGCAAATATTTTTTGCGCTTCCGCGCAACGATTGCAATCCGATCGAACAGATCTGATCCTAGGAATGGTCAATCGGGAAATGAAAGTCTCGCGAATTTAATTGTGGTTGCGTTTCTTCGCGAGTGAAACAAAAAATTTGTTGCGTAACAATCGAACTGCGCAGGTACGACAAAGTGTCGATTAGTTCTGAAAAATCATCCGGTTAAATAATCGCCGGGATTCGACGAATCCTTTTTGCGCGACGCGTCGAGATTTCGGCTTCGTATCAAATTTTATTTGGGTTAAAATTTTAACGCGGTTCGACGCCGGTGCTGGCTTCGCGCAATGTTTGCCCGCGTTTAATTCAAGTGCAATTAACTTTGCGTCATGTAATCGTGCGTCTTGCGATTTAGTTTAGATCAACAGTACGGTGTTTGACTTTTACATTTAACGCTCTGACTCGTCTATGTTAATTTTAACCCAATAAACGTTCGCATCACGTTTAATGGCTGTTCAACAACTCATGAGGATTTAATAAGATTTATTCGACATAAAAGTTAGCCGGTTCTCATTATCAGCCCGCTCACTGACGGGCATTTTTGCGGAAAACAATTTTATCATTATAAATATGTTGCGTTTGGCATTAATTTGATAGTAATACAAAAATATTATACATTTTACTACGCTTAAAACTAACGTTCGAAGATTTAGGTCTGTTGGTGGGTTAGTTTATTGTTACCTATACAATGAATATCTCTTTTTAAAAATTCTAAAATGTTAGGAAGACAATATACTTGAAACAAACTAAAAATATAATAAATACTCGAAGAAGTTAAATATAGAGTAATCTTAATATTATAAGACGTAATTTGATAACAAGAAAAAAATATATGCGCGTTTAATTACGCGTAGTGCCACTTGCTATCTATTGTATTAATCGCAGTAAATTATATGGTACAACTCTAAACGTCAAAATGTGCGCTGATAAGCATTCGACCAAATAAAAGGATCAACTAAACAGGTGTAGAAGAACAGAATGGAATTCTGAAAGAACAGTGATAGATATTTGTAGAGATATTTTGTTGACGTGGATGAATCGTACGCAAAGTTTGGCGCGTCCAATTGTCGGTTACAATGTTCCCTTTGATCGATGGGATGAAAAATGTGCTGGAAATAAACTGGACGTTCCGGCGGATTAGGGGTCAGACGCTTTGTTGGAAGAGCGAGCAACGGAACCTGGACATGCACTTGAGCGAGTGGGATGCACAGATGTCGACCCTGACCTAGATAACCGTCAATGCATCGAGATACGCGCCGCGAGGTGTTGGCATGCTTACGCGGTTACGGTTATCAGCCGAGCAGCGTTTTAGATCTTAATTCGACTTTGCTAGGCGAGATGAGCTGCGAGCATTTGTGCCGCGATCGCGTTCATTATGTTAACTGTTCTTTATAATCACCGCAATTGTGCATTACGAAAGCCATCGGATCGAATTGCGCCGGGGATTATTATATTACGATCATTTTTTTCCTTTTCAAACGGAACCCATGTAGAAAATGACAAACGACCGAGTACTGGCACAGTATTGGGTAAGCGTTGGTTTAGTCTTGGAGAACAACACCGATATATTAAGACACGATTCACTGTGAAAAATATGACAGAAAAAATTTCTGTTTTTCACTGTGTTTCAGATGTATATCCGTCTTTTTTTATCTGCAAATAGGATATTGTGTGGCAAAGTTCATGGTTGTACCAATCATATTCACACGATTATGATTACTTGCAAGATTGATAAGTTATTTATAAACGAATATTCGAGAAATATTGTTAGGATATAAACATTTACATATCAAAAGATAAATACATCGGGTAGAAGGTGATAATGTAAATCTAACTAGTATCTAATCATTATCAGCGAAAATCTAACACAATTTATACCTAAGTTATAATATGTTAATAGTTAGGACAGTTTCGTGCCAGTATTACGCCAACGGTTATTTATATATTGGTGGTCTATCAATTGTCGGGTCAGTAGATATTTTGTCGTAAATAAATATCGAAAGTTTACTTTTATTTGCCAACAGTTGAATGTTAGTACCGAGGCGTCTCTTTCTCGAACTGTTAGTACTGACATAATACTGATTTTTCTACGTGAGTAAAAGACGATTGCTCGGGGGATGTTGGTCTCCCGGTTATTTACCTGGCGATTTACTTTTAGGGACTTTGAACAAATCGTGTTTTTATATCAATTGCTCGCGGACAATTTCGTAATGAAAAATTTTTCCTCCACTCGTCTCAGCCGAAAGTAACTGAGTGACTTTTTGCGCCGTCCCTTCCGGCGGATTGATACCCCCCAGTCCCCAGTTACGCGCGGCGTTCGGATGAAATTTCAGCGTTGCGTCATCGCTGAAATGGTATCCCAGACTGTTTCCTATTTCTTCGCGCGCAAAAAATTGCAACACGTGAGAACTATTCTATCGGTTTATTAATTAGTTTATCTTTGCATAAGATTCGTTTTATGCTCGTTTATTTCTTTTACATATCTTGTTCATACGTATCGAATGATATGCAAATTCTAATTATTCTCTCGGCGTAATTATTGCAATAACAATTTTATGGGATCGATTTTTTTTTAAATATGTGATAGTAATTCTATTATTATTGCTTTTAATTACCTTATCGGAAAATAAATTTAATAAAACTGGGAGATTTGACATGTGTTAGTAATTGTTAAAGAATTATTCCATGGATATTTTACAAATAAATAATACATTTACCTTATTTTATTTTAAGACCAACTGAAATTGTGTCAATTCAATAGATACCGCGGTAATATTTGAAACTTTTACGCAATACATCAGTTGAATTTCTACGAAGACGCGCGACTTATAAAATAATAGCGGATTAATTAAAACTTGTTGCAAAACTTAACGTCGGACAAGGAATGTGGATAGCATTATAATTGCTGTGAAAATTATTCGCAATTATTGCAGGAATGTTCGGCGCAATGCCGATAGGAAGTTTTGTTCGCGTGCACGATAATAAAGATAACATTCATTTGAATTTCATGCATTCGATCGACGAGGGGGTGGGGGTGGGGAGGGGAGGGGGGGTGGAAGAAGCGAATATCAGTAGTCGCAGCAAGGGATACGCGTTGGAACGACGTTATGTAATTTTGGGACGCGAGTGTAACGAGGAACGGAGCGAATTTGAAAGGGGAATGAGGGAAATTGAATAGGCGAGCCGTAAAAGGCGCGCGGGCGATTGATATTAACGCGAATTGCCGAGCCGCGCGAAAGGAAATGCCTCGTGTTTGTTTGTCCCGCGCTATGTACGGCACCGCCACTTTATTTATGGGATCAAGACAAACGAACGAGCAACGCTTGAATATTCGCCGGCGAGAAATTTCAATCGAGGTCGCCCGTCCAGGCGAAAGGGTATCACTCGCGTCGTCGAGCAAGGTTACCTGTCCTTTCCGGGGTGCGCCCTCGTTCCATTAATCCGCGCCATCGGCCGCCGCTCATTTTCCGATTCGGATCCTCACTTATCCTTATTCCCTCCCCCTTGTCCCTTTTCGCCCACCTCCCACCTTTACCTTGCCATCAACTTTGACATTCTTACGAGCCGCGAGCAAATTGACTCCGCGCGCGTATTCATACCCGCGGTTTATGCAACCTGATAATTAGAGGGAGCGCGTCGAGCGCAAATGTTCCTCGCTGATAGCTTTTCCATGGCAATTTTCAATTAAAAATTACAATTGAAGTTTGCGTATCGAATAACGAAACCGTGTAGTCTGCGCTCGGCGTTGAGTTGGGTTTGAAAAAACGTCACTCTGAAGTAATGTCAACCTCAAAGTGTCGTCACATTGTCATTAAATAATCTGAAATGGGCATTTTCCGCTGTTTAATTAACATGATTAAATGGTAATTTAAAATGATATATTGCCGTCGTGAAATTTATCGACGCGAGTATGACATTTTGGGGTTAAATGCTACTTAAAATGCCATTTCGAACTGAAGTAAATGTTACATTAAAGTGAAAATTTTCACTTGCGTATAACAATTTCCTATGACTATCATTGACTCTTTAATTATGAAATTCAAAATGTTAATTCAATAAGAATAACAACGTTTGATTAAGATATCAAATGTAATTTTTTTATAGTGATATCTCTAAGGTAATTATTTATGTATGCGACATATACGTTGATTTTTACAGGGCATAGTACATATGCTATGTATTTGTTAACATATGTGGGGTATTGATGCGGTGCAAATTATATATGTGATATACATGTCATATATGCCACATATATGTTGTTTTCTACATGGGCCGTAAATGGTGTCTGTAATAAATCTCATTACAAATTCATCGGGAGATTTGTTAGACAAAATTTGTTAGACAAAAATTGTGTTCAACCGCACGGATATGATTTCAAAATGAATTACAGGAAGGAAGTTTGATTGGCGTTGCCGAGGAGTGACGCCGCGAAATTCATACGCACTAATTATCAGCAATCGAATAAAGAATAGGGTTATTTTGCGTGGTAATGATAGGCAGGCGTGTTATGCGCGTGGCTCGGATTACGAACAATTTCAAGATTTACGGCGCGGCGGCAATTAATGTACGCCGATCCGTTCATAAATTCGCCTTACGAAACAAACGATAAATAGCCGAACGTACGAGTAATTTTGCGCCGCGATAACTAGTTCCTTTTATTCGATCGGGCCGGCCGTAATTAAACGGTGCTCGGCCGTTGCCTGGCCAGTTGCGCCGGTGCAATTTTCCTAGACGCTCGCGCGACGTCGCTCCGTCCACTATGCGAAATATTTTGCAAGACTGATGGACTTAATAACAAATCTAGGTTATTTTGTTACGCTGCGCCGGTGAGGCTCCACGCGAGCGATCATTCTGCATCGCTTCATTTTGCCACGCACCAACGACGCTTCGCAGAAACAGAAATCACCATTTCCCGCGTAGGAAAATCAGTATTATAATATCAGCCGGCATTAATAATTGGGAAGGAGCTGGCACAGTACTGGCATACCATTGTTGACAATCGGTAAAGTTGTTAACCTGAATGAAAATAAACATAATCGAAGCAAGATCAAGTTTGACATAATAAAATGATTAGAAGATTACTAAATGAATCTTCTGTGCCTCAATATATTCGCGTCTCACTCCAGGAGCCAACGGTTCCCCGACGCTTAATGATACTATATCGTTTATCAATTTACACATGTGTAAGTACATTTCATTTCCTTCTAATCAATCTCCAATTCGATCATTCCACATCTTACACGCGTATCTTTATAACAAATTAATTATTCCGGCCAACTTTGATACAAGCAATTGTACATACTTAGTGTCGTAAAGGAAGTCGTAAAATTGAAACGTATTTAAATTGCACCGACAGTCATTTACATTAAACTGTAAACATTTACGGCTTGTGTGCTTTCATTTGAGCCGCCGTTTTGGAGACAAATGTTCGTTTTGCTGGAAAATATTTTGCGCGAAAGTTTACGCACAAATGTAGGATAAGAATGTCAATTCAATGTAAATAGTTGAAATTTATGTCCGATTGTAAAACTGTCCCCTTTTTATTGCGAAAAATGGCAAACGAACATGTGTTAACGTAACGACGCCGTTTGATTAGAAAATATTTATTCTCGTCTTTAATTAATGGTATACATTAATGATTAATGAGTTGAGTAATGTGATACATCTGAATGCCATGCGCAAAGTGCCATTTCATTATCTTCAATTATACTTTGCTTTGATGCTTTTTTTTTCATAATCGACTGTAAATTATTGATTACTTCGGATGTTAATTGACGTTTCATGTTTACAACAATTTTGTCAAGTTCGTTCAAAAGAGGAAGATTAATTCTTAATTATTTTAATTGCATGCTTACAGCGCTGAAGCGAAATGTACACACTCATTATGGATACTTTAAAAGTGTACATTATATATACTGCAAATTAACCGTTAGTCTGTTGTATAATTTTTCACTTCACACAAATAAAGTGCCCCGAAAAGGTTCTGGACTCGTTTGGGGAGAAGCATGTTTGGAAAAATGTTTGGAAAAACATCGGGCGATGTTACTTTTTGCGAAAGGGACGAGGATGGTCAGGAGAATATACTGTTTTGCAGATAAGCACCAACAATAAGCCCGAATTCGAAGAAAACGGTCAGGTTCGGCGAACAATGATACTTCTATCATTGCGGCTTGTCAATGGGTAGCACGATTCCGATAACTTGTCGACTTAACCCTGAATGCGATATCTATCTGCAAAGCGAGTTTCCAGTGACTAAGCGCCGGGATTAGTTTTAACATAGACACCGTTCATGGGGAAATGAGATTCGACCGCTTCCACCTGCGAGAACATTAATTCTGCATAACGGACGCATTAATAAGGAGCAAAAAGCATGAATATTATCGAGCAAATGGTCAACGACCTCCGTTGTGGATACGCTTCTCGCGTGCGAGCTTAGACATTACAACAATCTTCGACCCTTTCGTACAATTTCGGGAAACCGAGAATTACAGTCGAGAACTTCTGGGAAAACGTTGGATTTCGATCTTTCGACCAGATGTACAATTTCTTGCACGAGGGAACAACAGGATCGGTTACTTTGCAATTCCCACTTTTAGTCGTCGAATATCAAATATCATTGTTATTGAATCGTTCGGTTTTGTGGCAATAGTCAAATCTTGAGTTTGCTGTCACGGTATTAATAAATTTTTAATTTAAAATAATACTAGTAATTATTTAGTGACATAATGTTTCTATTAATTAAACAAATAAAGAATACTTTTATAAATCTTAAAAACCTGATGTTCTTTATCAGATTCTATAAAATTTATATCAAAAGGCACAGAAGAAATATTCAAGTATAATATCTGAAATTTCAAGCAAAGTTAATTGCTTGATTTACTCTAGGCAGATTTATACACTGAGAAAAATGAAATAGTATATTTATCAATAAATTCTGGGGTATTGAACCTATATGTACTCTGTAGGTGTAACTGTAATAATTTATGGACAAACTAAGTATATGCAATGCATACAGTTCTATAAACATAGAATACTATACAATGTGTATAGAAAAAATTCCCAAAAATTATAAGTAATACACATACAAAGAACGTATAGGTTCAGTATTCCAGGATTTATTGCTAAATATGCTATTTATTTTTCTCGGTGTATAAAAAATTATGACCACTGTCAATTTATATCCCAGTAATTATCTTTTTGCACACCTGATAATTTTTCACTTTCTCGTCCAGTTGCTTCAATGTCTCCTGGATACTGCTGAACGTTTTCTCGTTCGTTTTTTCATCTTCCCCTTGGGCTCTTAACTCTTCAAACCTCTTTAATATCTCCCTGACGCTCAACTTGTTATTGTCCCTTTCCTCCGTAATGGTTTCCATCTTTGACATTTTTCTATCCTTCCCATTGGACAGCTGATCATTGGCGTAAAAGTCTTGAATAAGACCTTCCAGTCGCAGCTCCTCCATCGTTGGCTGCCTGTGTCTAGGACTCGACCTACCATCCGAATCTGGACTCCATCTGAAGTTGCTTTGATTTTTATCATTTCGCAGCATACAACCTTCTTCCAAACGCAGCTGTTCAATTGTCAACTGCGATTTGTTAGCAGCATCTTTTTGATTTTTCGGAAAAGGTTTCTGATCCAATTTGGATATGTCGATCCTCGGAATGTTCTCGTACTCGAATTTGTTCTGAGCGTTGCAATCCTTTCGAGCATCGCCAAGCTTCGCCGAGTGATCATTATTCTTATTAAAGATCCCCGATTTCGAAGTTTTGCGAACATTTTTGTTAACGTCCAATTTGGAAGAATCGGCACCCGGTGATGGTGTTTTGCTCAGAAATTTATGGTCATCCTTTGCGAAGTACTTGATGAACCGACTGTGCTGCAAAATTTTATCGTCGTAATTTTTCTTCTCCAGATTCGAGGCGTTCTCCAAAAATGCCCCCGAATCGTCCGTGTGGCCGTACTCATCGCTGCTCGATTCGGACTCCGAGGACTTGACCAACAAACTGTCCGGGGAATTGGTCTTGCGGTCCTCGTCGGACAAGTTTTTCAACAATTCACTTTTGTTGTACCTGCGAAAATCTTGCTGAATCACGTAATTCCGGGGTCTGTTATCGGCGCCCCGATAATAAGGATCCGAGTGGTAAGAATTTGGTCGTTGATCTTTGTCCAGAGCTCGTAGTTCTTTGGCATCGATTCTGCGCAGAAAATTGGTCCTGCGAATGATATCCTGGCCGACGGAACTGGGCCTGCTATCGGCCCTTCTGTATTCAGTTTCAGACTCGGAGTATTCCGTGAATTGGTTGAGAATCTCCGGGCGATGTTTTTGTCGGCGCCTTAAAGTTGTCGGCAGCTCGGCCCAGTTGCTCGATAGTCTTCTGGAGAAGACCCCTTCCGCGTCCGACACTTCGCGCTCCATGTTCGCTTGTTTGATTCGTATCAAAACATAGTTATATGTCCAGCCGAATCACTGTTCGAGAGGAAGTTCATTAAGCATAGTGACAAGGCACGTATTTTCGCGTCGCTGTCAAAATCGAATCTCAATTTGCAAATATATATATCAACACTCTGCACACTTTGACATTTCGATAACTCAAAGACTTCTTGAATAATAATTTTTGGATTTAAATAAACGACTGTATTGGCATCGTTCTCTTTTGTTACAAATTATCTCATAAGTTTATAAATAAATGGCACTAAAGTATAAAACGTTCAAGTACAAAATTTAAACATGAAATGTTTTTTTAAAAACAAATAACAAACGTTCTTATCGTCATTTAATTTATTTGCCATTTCGCTCGTCGATATGACAAACTTTGTTTACGTCTTTAATTTGAAAACATTTTATTCTTCAGTTTCATAACAAATAATTGCACAACATTTACAGGTGTAGATATAATATTTGCCAAAGCGTGATTCTGTTGCGAATAAAATTAACAGCGAGCAATTATTTTCTTCAAAAGCTCGTGCCTTGATAAATGATCTTGAGGAAATTTCGCGTCAGAATGGATACAATTGTTATTTGTATATTTCATTGGAATTTGACTTCACGATCATTAAATTTATCTCAAGTTCGGGTAGCGCGCGAAGAATTGCTTGACATTCGCAGCGGTGCAGTTTGCGGAAGGAGGATTTCTTCCTCGTCCTCCTTCGCCAACACCAACTACGCTTCCTCCTCGGCGGCTCGTCACGCCGTGAGAAACCCGAGGGACTCTCATGGGATCCCAGCAACCGCGAACAATATGCGCTCTTAATTACAACAATCTCGCGCGTTCGCAAAGTCTCGTACGCAGTAGGAAAAGGACGGAATCTTTCGCGGCTACCGTTTTGGACACATCGACTTAATTGTCAGGTGCGAAAAGTGAAACGATACCGCCCCGATTGTTCATTAAAAACGCGACGGAAATGAACACGCCGAGTGTTACCTTTTACGTAATTTCCTTCCAATTTGACGCGTCTGGCTTCGAAGGGTGACGGGGACTAAAATCCGAGAAAAAGCGAGACTGGAATTCGATTTGCTTTCATTCGCGCGGTTTAAATAAACTTTACGATCCCGTAAATTAAGCTTTTGATTCCCGCGTATCTGGGTGTTTATTGTAATTATCAAAGTTTATTGCGGGCCCGTAAGGTCCTCGACTGAAACGACCGGAGAAAACCATCTATTACATCATAATAGTCGTAGCGAGATCGTTATCCGTCGTAGTGGGCAACGGGCGCAAGCTGTTACGACTTATATTCTTTTTTTTTTTATGCACACGACGAGGGACACTAATGAGAAATGTCTAAGCATTATCGCTGCCCGGCATTGGCGTCAGATGTTACGCGATTTCGAGTGGAAGGAACGGCGTCGGAGGGTGGGAACGTAAATAAAAGAAGTGAACTGTGGTCGACGTTAAAAATGCAATTTAAACGTTTTATTACCCCGCCAGCCGTTTGTCAACGAGATCGCTCGGAAATGACTCGGGACAAGAAAGTTTCGTTTCGTCGTCGATGCTAATCGTCGTCAAATTAGCGACTTTCTCGCGAAACGATGGCGCAAAGGCGACGTCGACGGTTTTGATTGTTTCGCGCGGAGTTGGGCAAATCGGAACTATTTAAATGTTTCGACATTTGGCCGATTAGAGGGACGGCGGGCGCGACGAAGGCCGGGGATGGTAGCAGCGACACGCAACGTCGACGTGGGAATCGGCCAGTTTTCATTCACCGGCGTAAATTGCTCGCGGATTAGGTCGGCGATTCGCAAATGTTGCATTTCAACGAGTCAGAATTTGAATTACGTCCGGTGATCTTGAAGGAGGGGTAATGACAGACGTCTCTTACAACACGTTCCAAAGCATAATGTCGATTCCACGTAATGCATCTCGTAATTTCCACGCTCCGAGCCGCTATTGGAACACCTTGATTTCTTATGTCAATCGCGATGATTTGTCAAGCAAAACAAAAACCATTAAATCCTTGTATTCTCCTGTTAATTTACTAACCAATATTGTCATTTTCAATCATCCGGAATTGACATTGCAAATGTAAACACTACAAGTGGAATTTCGACAATTCTATACGAGTATTCTAATGAGTAAAGATAACGATCGTGAATAAATCGTGGGTGACACTCGTAGGTACGATTTTGTCGCGGTCATCGGTATTGTCGATCATCGATCAAGGCAAGATTCGAAGGGAAACACAACAAATGATATGGATGAAGAACAATTGTCACTGAATTCGTCGCGCAGCACAATAAATATGGGCTTGCCAATCACCATGTGTGGCGAAGAAAAAACGGAACTATCGTTGGATCATGTTTTTGCTGGTTCAGGTGTACGACCGCTTTGCGCGAGTACGTCAAAACAGCACGGCGACAGTCGGCAAACTGAGCGCCGCTTCCGATAGGTAGAACTCGGCGAGCCGAGCTAACAACCGAATGTAGCGAGCAGCAGTAATAGTAGATACCTTCGAAAGACGGATATCTGGGTCGTGCCCCACCACAAGGGAGCCATATACACGGAAAACCGTATAGACCAAGAGTCGGCATCCATCTCAAGAGTCAATTACGATCCTTGATCCTACATAATGATCGATGGTTCGGTTGGGGGGAGGGAGGGAGGGAGGGGAGGAAAGCGCCGACTATGGAGGACCGTTCATTCATCTAATCAATCGCTCGTTATACCTGTCGCGTTTTGGTACTTTTTGATCGCGTGATTTAACGTATGGCAATACAAAAGGAAATACACGAGATGCCACTTTCTCGTTTTAATTTGGACACGCACTGTGCAGGACGAGAACCAGATCGAACGATGCTTTTCTTTGACTCTATGCTAATGACGTGATAAAT
This sequence comes from Leptoteleia sp. ZL-2020, assembly GCA_022817305.1. NCBI lineage: Eukaryota > Metazoa > Arthropoda > Insecta > Hymenoptera > Scelionidae > Leptoteleia > Leptoteleia sp. ZL-2020. The sequence goes on along the minus strand of JABFPN010000036.1, from coordinate 51,170 downwards.
CAGTTTGTGATTCAGTTCGATATGACAAGATTTGTGCCTTTAAAAAGGCGAGGAATGTTAAACGCCACATTTTCACCAACGTTACAGTTCTTTCGATGGTTTGAAAAATTGGCTTTGTTTTTCTTAGCATCACTTTCGACGTTGTATTATAATGAACAGTCTTTCTTTTTCGTTTTTATTTTTTCTTTTTTTTTCTTACTCCGAATCTGAAATAGTGTTTTATATTGTACATTATACAACGGCTATTATTTTTATTACTTTTTATAACCGTTACGTACTTTTGATGTATAATACACTGTCTGCGATTGCTTATTTAGAGTGAGCAATCCTCTGGGAATAAGAATGATTTTATTGACAATGAAAACACTTGAATCATCGTGTTAATTTTAATATAACAGTGCGAAACAGTTGAAAAAATGGACCCAACAATATTTCGGATAATGTTATTCTTAAGAGTAAGCAGGTATTAATTATCAGCTAATTTGAAAATGTTTTCGGGATTTAGATTTACTTTGTCATCCAGTGACAGTGATATATAACCGCGCTTACTAATACAAATTAATTAATTATATATTTATAATTAATCATTTCCCAATCGCCTCTAAATTACAACAAAAATAATTTCTATGAACTAATCACTTCTGTGAATATAACGAGATGAAATTGAGTAAAATTTTACGAAATATACAGTTAATTTTTCAAGATGAAATGTGGCATATTTTTATATTCCATCGCAATGGAACTTTCCCGTGAGAACTTGTCACAGACGTGTAAATGGATTGGTTCTGGAAAGGTACTGGTTACCTTAATTCGCAAATTTAACAAGGATAAGGGCTAGATAATGTACGGCTATAGTATACATTTATATATAGACACTTTTTATAGTATATATTTATATTGGCACATTGTCATCAGTAGTTGATGAAATAAAAGTGCCAAAAGAATATTTGTGTAGCATTATAGGATTCTTATTTGATGGGGAGAAAATATTTCCCACTGATTACTTTAAAAGTAAAAGGAACGAAACGTAGATAAGGTCTTATTTAAACATTTTAAATGATTAAATAAAAAGTGTTTGCTCTTTCATATTGAAGATCATTTAACGCAGATAATTTAAAACAATGAATAGTGAAGTGTACAAACACAATTTTAAGTTTAAGATTAAAGGATTCAAGAATTTAAGCAAAGCTTAAAATTTTGCTGATTTTAATCCGACTCTTTCTACGTTATTTCAAATTTTTACGGTTGAACATGTGTGAGATAATAATGTGTTTCACTTGGATAAATCACGACATGAATTTATCAGAATAGAAATCGCTAAAAAAGGGGTTACGAACGGACGAAGATAGACAGCGAATAGCTCTTACTTTTGATAATTGCATACAGAGAGATTGGGGAGAGAAAGAGAGAACAAAGGAGAGGTTTTAAGGCACAAGGCGAGGGAGAGAGAGAGGTCGCTTGGGGCAACAAGAACTAGGTAAGTGATCAACAACGGTGCGAACTTTGTACTCGACAATGAAATAGAAATCAGAACCGGAAGAAGGAGGTCTGACCGCTGCTACAACAACCGGAAACAATCCCCTTTGTTAGCACTCATCTTGAGTCATTTTGACGAAAAACTTACAAAATTGACTTTATTTTCATCAATCTTACGCGTCAAACTTACGTCTGTTGGATTTTCAAGGTCAACAATAATTAACACTTTAGCCTCACGGATCATTACAAAATGTTATATAAATCTTATTTATCCATTAATCAGACAAAATAAGTTTTCATCAAAAAACGTAACATTGTTCAATTCAATATTCTTAAACAGTACATTATTATTAATTAATTATTATTATATTGACTTTACGTTCTTTGATTTATTTATTTTGTTCCGACTTTGTATCCGTCAAAGAAGAATTTTGGATAATTTTAATGGATCCTCGTACCCTTATTAATGATCATTTTAGAGGTAAAAAAACACTGAGAGAAAAACTGCGTTCAGCCAACTAAAAACAATTTAGTTGATTTTTTTGACAGTTGTAGTACCCTTAGTTAAAATATCTGAAAAGAAGAGTTGAGTTAATTTTTTAAGAACACTTGACCGAATGGTAAAAAATAATGATTGCATTCAGAGAAAAGAATTACATTCAGGGAAAACTAAAAATTATACCATAACTATAACTACATTTGGCTTCATTTATTTAACAATAACTTGAAATCTTTAGTTAGGTGAACTAAGCAAATTTCACTCAGTGAAGTATTCAACGAGACAAACGTATTTTCCCGATGAAAATACGAAGAGAGGTCGGCGGGTTTCTCGTACGCAACTTCACGTGGGAACCGAGCGCACAACTGCGTCACCCGAAGAGTCATTTTAAATGTCAGGGGGATTCATTTTTATTATTACATCTTACGTTCGCGATGAAATTATTTATGCAGTTTGAACGATCGCGGAGTTTTTCCCGACAAGAAAATAACTTGTTTGGAATCGCAGCGATTTATTGCCCGATGGTTTGTGGGCACCATATAAACTGAAAAGGAGTCGATCCTTTCGGCATTTTTTTCATCGCACGGCATAAAGCGGAGATGACGAGGAGAGCAAAGAAGGGAAAAAAAAGGACAAGTGTCACAAATAAAAGCTTTCCCTGGTTGGAAGTGCATTGAGGTAGATAGCTCTCGTGTATTGTTGCGCGATGCGAGCATTATTGTCGACCTTTCGGGGAAGGTCGGTGTCACGGGAGGGCTTCTCTTCTGCGTCGTTTCGGACGAGCCTGCTCCCTTTTTGGGGTACACTTTAATCGCCCTTTTCCGGCAGAGGCAGGTGCGTCACCTGCCGAGTGCCTGCGCACATTCAAAAGCAACGCTTCAAGTATACGCGTATAATTCAAAACAGTTGCCCTTCTTAAAATAATATGCAACTGCCCATAATATTATATTCCGTAATATTTCGTTGCTTTTACACTGATAAAAAGGTTGGAGTAAAAACTATTACACTGTATCTAAAAATGGGGACAACTTCTTATCATACTTAATATATAGTTTAAAAATGGTTATATGATAAACAATCATTTTTATTATACTGGATCATAAGAAGTACAATTCTCACAACCTCTTTTAAACTGTTTGTTAAAGGAGTCAAGATGTCATTTGTCCCCATTTTTACATATAGTATAATGTTTATCCTAACTCTTTTCTCTCAGTGCAGTGTTACATTTTGGAGAACGTACGAGAGGATGTTAATGATTTATTCATTAACAATTTGAGAGGAACAAATTGAAAAGAAAAGGCAAAAGAATTGACGCTTCCGTTATAAATTACACTCGCTTTTACCTCTCTATGTTTAATTCGAGTAAATTTAATATCAATTAAGCGAACTACAATACTCGAGCACGATCATCTAAATTAATTTAACTTGCGCATACATTAAACAGTTAATTTCCGGTAAACTCGAAGGGAAGGTAATGCAAGCGGAACTTCATCGCGAGCTGTTATTCGATTTTTTTTCCTCCTGCACTTCCGAGTAATGTTTCTTTTTTCATGCTTGTTTTACGCGAGCGCACAAATAGTATGACTCGCGTTGGCAGGCTTTTCGTTAGTTAATTCATGAAAATCCATAGAAGGTTGGCCGAGGCGACCGGTACGACCGGTCGACCCACGGACACGCTCTTTTCTGATGAAAACTCTCGCTTGGCATCCGGCAACATTTTTCCCTCGCCGAGTTCAGTTCCCTCTTATGCGATTCACGTTATGCAGCCCGTCGATTTTCTGGCACAGTTATATAATCCAACAAATTTTCTCGGAACATGCCGTTGCGGTATAATGGGGAGGGGAAGGGGGAAGAGGGGGAAAAAAAGTTGCCAGTTTTACTCGGGAGGTTTCGTTCGAGGAAATCTCGGTTCGAGTGTATTGTTAAATGTCGTATGCTCAATAATGCACTATTTTTGTTAGTAAAAGTTGTTACATTGCTAGCTTAAAGAAACATTGTAATTTGTGATTATGACATTCAATTCGTTGAATATTATTAACGGGAAATAACGATCGTTGGAACGAGATTGCACAGTTCAATTGAACGCGTCGGAAAAGTAGAAATGTTAACAGTATTTTCTGAAACGGTTTTAGAAATATAAAAATTAAAATCGTGTTTTCATTATTAGTTCCGATTAAATAACAGTATTGAATTTAAATGTCATAATACTGAATTAACAGATAACATAATATTTGTTAGAAAGTATAGAATAATTATATCATGAAGTTTACTATATTAATAGTAACTTGCAGACACGTTTGCATTTATATAATTTATTAAGTTCAAACTTGTCCACGAGTGTATATATACTGAGAAAAAAATGATGTTAAATATTATTATACCATCTGACAATGGAAAGATACCGTTGATGATGTTTATGCTTTTACTATACCAACATTATAACATCTTTTGTGTGACATATTAAATTCTTTTATAATATTTTTGAAGTTGCCTAAATTTATGGTAACTATTACCATACTAAATATACAATTTTACTATATCATATATAAAATATTTCTGCATTGGTATGGTAAAATAGTAAATATCGTAGACAATATCATTCCAATATCAGAAGGTATAGAAATTTCAAACACAACTTCTTCAGTATTTTTGAAAATCACTTTGTTTCCTGCATTTTAAACGGTATATTAAAATTAAAAATTTACAATATAGTGCAGGATGCGAAGGAAAGTTTAGAAACTCGCAACACGGAATTTTTTCTAACCCAATTTCGTTAGCAATGTTCTTTTTTTTTGAATGTCACAGATGACCACGTTTACATGCGCATCGTGAAAGCCTGAAAATGATACATCCGATGCGCCATGTCACGATGTGTTAATCGGGGGATTTATAGATATGGAACCGTAATACTTTCGCGGATGAATGTTTGCACAAACGAATAGTCCTCAATTAATTAAAGAAAACGTGGTATTAACTTTCAGAAAAAAATCGATCCTTTCCGCTAAAACGTTTGCGCCAATCGCACTGGAACATACGCACGTTTCTGTAAACAGTGCGTTAGTCAAAGAATCGATCCAATTTACGTTTGAAAAGTTAATAATTGTTATTTGCGGACGGAATTTAAATGAGTTTTATTCAGTGCGAGATCCGAGTGGTTGCTATTTCATTTCTGTAAATATCTATTTTCCATGATTCTAAATAGAAGTACAAAGTAAAAGTAGAATAGAAATTCGTATTTAATCAGATAAAGCGTCATCTTTGAATGAAATTTAATCATTTATACGTTGGAAGTTTAACATAAAGTTTTTACGATTAAATTTTCTATTTTCACTTTAACACTGAAATTGAAGTAAACAACAATTTACGCGTCTCTATCAAATATTAATATATTTGTAAAATTAGAATGTTTCTTCCTAAATGTACATTGAAGTAAAATGTTTCATGGTAAACAAAGCCCCCTCTCTTGGATTACAAAATGTTTTTCTATAAATAATACATTAAAATTTTTGTATATAATTAATAAAAATATTAATAAATCAATCGTTATATTAAAAACAATTTAAACTTGCGTACAAATAACAAGGTTGTTCTGTGTAACGTTATAAATTATTAATTCAATTCTACAAAGATTAATGTAAATCTTATGAATTTGCATGTGAAAGTGTAAGCACGTAATCAAACACAATGGAAATTATTAACTGACAGAGACAGAACTGGAATGTTTTATTTAGAATTACTTAACTTTGCACATAACTGTATAATTAAACAAAATCTGCACGGAGAAAATTAAGTTGTATTAACATGAATAATTGTGTCAATGTTTTGATGATAGGTAAGCACTTGGTCGAATAACGTGGAAAATCTGTTACTTTTCCATATTAGTTTGCAAGGGTTCAATTCTTCAATACTATTTTAACATGAATATGGGTAACATGAGAATTTTAGGTATTTTGACCAATCAATATGCTGGCACAATTGAAGTTCATGTTAAGAACCCATCAATTGTTCAATTTATATCTCAATGTACTTCCTAATTAATACAAGACGATTCAACAAATTAAATATTCTTCGCTGTCACTATTTGACTAGTTTCCTGAATACTCGCAGTAAATGAATCTTCTTGTTTCGCTTGCTTGGCTTTTTGTTGTTGAAGATGTGCATTCAAACGTGTTTTTGTGTGAATTCACGTAGAATATGTCCAGTTGAAAGAAAAGAAACAAATAAAGAAACGAAACCAATATGACTTTTGCAATGAACAATTTTGCAAAGACCCTTACTGTCGACAAGAAGAAGATAAAGACCATGAAGACGAGGAAAACCTACTGGATGGATGGGTGGGGGAAATGAAGAAGAAGAGGAAGGAGGAGAGATTTGCAGGCGCCACTTGCAAAGCGTTGCAGCTCGGGAATTCGGGCCAGGTGTTGCGCCGGTAAGCGAGATAAGAATTGTCGGTGATATTAGCAATTCGAACGACTTCCGGTCTTGAAGTCAGCGTCTGAGTTTGCTAGCTTCGTGTAAACAAGAGTTGCTTGAACTCCGTCGTAAGCACTGGAAGAGAACTTGCCAGCAATGCAGAAGATGTACCTTCTTGTAACTGTACAATGCAGACGTCGAACCAGTCTCCTTTGCCGCTATTTCGATTACAATATTTCAAGCTCGCATTTCTTATTATGACTACTCGGCATTCCCTCCTAATCGGCGACCTCCACCGTGCCTCTTTTATACCTATTTCTATTCGAGTTTCCTTACTTTCTCCTATGCTTTCACCCGCATTTCGTACCCAGGGTTGACGATTATTGATAATCCAGATAAAAATTCCAATCTCTCGTATTTTATAATATATTCGAGTTGATCGCGCGATTATTATATGACTTCTTTCCCACATACTCTCACGTTTTCTTATACCGACGATAATTTTCGACGAAGATGTATTAATGATGAAGATAAATTTATTATATTTTTATTTGAACCAAGTGTATTTGGGAAAGTATACGGAGAAAAAAGAAATATCGTAAATTATTATCTTTTATACCAATTTAAGGATACGCTGGAAAAGTAAATATTTTTACTATGCAAAGTAAAATTTAAAGAATTGTGCTGCAGCTTTTAATTCAAAAATACTACCAATTACTATTATAATTATCATTCTTACTATTGTTAATAGTAATAAATTTTCACTCTTCCAAGATATCCCTTAATTGATATAAAGTGTTTCAAAATTTACAATTACTTTTCTCTCAGTGTAATGAAATTTCTATAAATAATGGCATAATTAAATGTGAATTATGTGCAATCTATTTAACACTTATACACAATAATATAATCATATAATCCTTTTGCCATTAATATACTTGAGCAACGCGCCGGAATGTATTTCATAAAGCGTAATTTCAATAACTGGTTATTTTTCACGAAGACTTGGTCAAACATTTTGCGTTCCACTTAATCCACGTGTCATCGAACCTGCCGAGCTAAATGTTAGAAATGACGTGTCATCAAACATCACGTTTGAATAAACACGACGTGTCATGCGGTGAATTTTAATTCGCATAATAAAACCCAACTAAAGTGAAGCCAACGGTTGAGCTGCTGTAAAGACGGTGATCGACAGTTACCTCGGATTATTTGCAATGGTAGCTCTGTTCAAAGTTTCGCTATAAATCATTTATGAAAGCTCACCGATTATGAAATTCCTAAAATTGCGCAACTGCACTTTTGAGGCCTTCGACTATTAGATATGCACATGTAATTGTTAATTAAAACAATCTATGCGCGGGCAAAATTTGTACGCCAACAATGTCAGAATTCATATTCATATGCTAAATATTGTATAAATGCATTGACAGATATTTCCCATGAATTATCATGATTAATTACGAAAACTTGGGATACCTTTGTTACGATTTGAGAATAAATATTGTGATTTAGTGGACAGCTGAAGTATACGAAGAAAAATGTAACACGATGAATGGTACATTGTGAAGAAGTCTGTTGAACAATTACGCTTTTCAATAGCGAATCGAAAGCGTGATGGCCATGATAATATAAATGTAATAAACAATAATAAACTTAAAGGACGAAGTACTAGAAAACAGTCTCGTTTAATGAATATTTGCAAGACAGCAAAATAATATTAATATAAATTAATATAAAATGTTCAGAGTGTTCTATCCCTTAAACTGTTCTAAACAGTATTTGAACAGTCATTTTTAATGTATTTTTTTCCAGTGCAATGCAAAATTCGGAGCATTTTCTAACTGATGGGTTTTCATCGTTTATTGTCCTAAAATTGGGAGTTGCATGAAAATTTCATTGGGAAAACTAACATTTTTTTCCTCGGTAAAGTGTCGAGCCTTGCCATAAGAAATGATTCGAGTGAACGAAATGAAACGTTAAATTGAAAAGTAGGAGAGCGAGGATGATACCGGTAAGAGTTCGTTTTCATTGAACCCACGTGACCTTGATCGTGGCTCGGTTCGAATGATAATCGCAGCCACGGAATGCAACGTTGAGTTTTCAAAGCGAGGAGAAACTTGCGATCAATGTCTAAAACTTGTGTGAACAGGAGAGATCAGATTTCTATGGAATAGTATTCGCGATATGCGTGATAGCAGCTGCCAATACAAACCCTGAGATTCTTCGGTATACAGTATAATATGGCCGATTCCGTTGGATACATTCACCGGTAATAACGAACAAGAAATGCAACTCGAAGGCACTTCATTTTTCAATTCGCATGAGTTTGATTGATTGTCAGTGGTTGAAATTCGCAGACGTTAGCGATTGTCAATGCCAAGAGTTGTTATAGAACCGCGAGTCCAAGAACAATTGCTTTAAGACGTTCCCTCATTCCATATTTATTGCTTTCTTGATATACAACATTCCTTGCGCATTCTCGAAAATAATTTATCCAGATATTCCATTACGTGACGTTTGCAGATTGATATTCTTTAAAATCAGTTATTCAATATTTTACAATGAAATAATGTGTTATTGCAGTTTTGGTTATCATTGTTGCCAAGTTTCTTAACTGTACTCTGTCAGTTATTGCAATTACAGATTCCTTTTTCTTGGTATATTAGCACATAATGTGTCATTTAACTTGGCAACAAATAATTTAACAAAACATTATATTTAATATCGGATTGTAACTCTTTTTGGGTTATATAAAGCAAATTTCATTAGAACAAGATTTCTTTATGAAAATGATGTATTATGAAGAAGCAGCCGGGAAACATTCTTGCAAGAATAATACATTCTAACTGTTCTTCCTGTACATTAAATGTATATTATCGCGGTGTGAAAGTAATTATTATAGAGCGTTAAGAATTTCTTCTCCTTACTCGTTATCGTTTTTCTTGTACTGTACATCATTGATATTAGGTAAATTTTCAGGAAACTCATTTTGCCAATTTATCGTTCATTGAAACTAATCTAATTGTTTAGGGAATTGCGATACAACGATATACAAATAAAATCTTCAACTAACCATTCATCAAACCTCCTTATGGCGAAGGAAATAAATTTGTTTCGTGCATTCAAATTTAATCAGATGTTATTTAATTTATTTATATTATTCAACGCTGAACTAAATCATTTCTTCAGATCGCTTATTTGAATGAACATTTAAGTGGTTAATTAAATCGAGAATAAAATCTCCAAATGATTATTGTGTGCTTCGATTAAATCTTTATACATTTCTTATGTCAACTTTCCATATGTCAAGTTTCAATTAATTTTCGCAATTAATTAATTGTTTAATCCTTGTCTGTCATTGGGAAAATTGCTTAATCAATTTTTTTTCTGAAAACCATAAAATATTGATTTTATACAATAATGAGTGAATATTGTTACTATCTGCAACGGTAAAATGTCAACATTTAAATAATTTTCTTTTTCAAATATAGCAATATTTATTTCATTAATTACGATAAGTAATAATATTTATTAATTGCACTGAAGATATAAGCATAAGTATAAGATAATTTGCGGTATAAATATTAATAAATGATTATAATAATAAATAATCATAAGTAAAATAACTAGAGCGAATTTCTCTCAGTGAAATGGAAAAACTTGTGCACATCTTATCCAAAGCAGGAATGAATTTCACATCGGAACTTTTAATTAACAATTGAATTGTAAATGCACGTTACAGTAATTTAGCATCTTCTAATAATGTTAAATTATATCACACTCGTAGGGAAATATCGTCATAACTGTACAGCGTACAGTACCACTATAAAATACTATAATTGTGTACACGCCACGATAAAAAAAAAGAAGTGTGCAACATTTGTCCGCATAAAATTTGTTGTTCGAATCGACAGTTGCCTACTTTCAGTTTGGAATTATCGTTCAGTGTTGGTTAATAACTTTATAAACATGAATTGCAACGCATGATAGTATCCGATATCAATAGGCCGTATTTATAATCCGGCACTAAATGCGTTACCGATACCCAACGTGCGGTTAATAGTGTTAATATAATTACACTCGTGCTATTTCTCATCCGTCCATTAAGTCTGGAAAAGGGCGTTTAACTCTCGAGTGTCGTTAAAGTCCGCGTTTACACGAGTCAATGTCGCGTTTAGCTTTGCATCTACCGCTATCTGGAATTTGAGCCATTGGAAGAAAAACGACGCGAATAGCATATGGAAAAGTTGATTGCAAAAGTCGACCAGAAGAGTTTCATAAAATCCATTAATTTTAATTTCAATTCTTATCGAGCACATAAAGTAACCGACGAATTTTTATTAATTAACTAGAAAAATATCCCATGTAGAAATTGACAAATGGTCGAGTACTGGCAGAGTATCGGTAAATATCAGGCAATCATTGGCCCAATCTTGGAGTGACACACCAATAGAATAAGGCTATGCCTTATTATTTACATGTATATGCTGACAATTAACGGTTGATTGTACGTCGGTGGCCAGTAGTGAATTTCTACTGGCAATTTTTTTATAATTATTTGGACAGTCTTATGTACCAGTATTATGTCAACGGTCACTTATCTATTCGCAATCAATTAACTGGTATACCACTGTCGGTTCGGTAAATAAGTATCGAAATTTTACTTTTATTGCCAACAGTTGTATGCCAGTACTGTGCCTGCTCTTTCGCAATTATCATTACTGGTATAATACTGATGTTTTCTACATACGTAAACGTTTCTGTCGCGGATAAATTATACAACCGATATTGTACAAATATCGATGGGCAAGAACACTGTCATAATATGGAATAAATATAAATGTACGTAACGTTTTAATAGAAATAAATCACTGGTACATCTAAAGTTTACGTAATTGTAATTATAAAGAAATTTATCGCGTGATATGAATCTTTCGGTGGTACCCTTTTTTCCAATCGCAATCTCGTTAATTTATAGTAATAAAAAGTGCGCGCTTTTATCGAGCGCGGACTTCGGGCAGCAGAAGAAGAGGTAAAGAGGATAAGGAGCCATTGGCCAGCACATATGAGCAACCATTGGAAAGAAATTTACACGAGGCGTTACAGGACGTCTTATTATTGCGGCGCAACACGCCGTTCGATCCGCAGAATGGCTCATTACGCGATTATGCAAACGCAATCGACCAAACGGAGGAAGAAGAAGAAGAAGAGGAGGAGCGGAGGGGGGGAGGGGGCAAAAAGGAGGAAAAAAAAAGAACGAAGAGATGAAAAGAAGGAAGAAAAAGGGCAACCGCGTCGTTCGGATGTATCGACATTGGCTCGTTATTCGGATGCGTGGTTTCCGCTTTTCGTGCCTACCGAGGCCTAATTAAAGTCATTACGATTCTCCTCGGTGGAGAACGGCACCGCGGAGCGAATGCTATGAACTAATTGGACGTTGCTACAAGCATCCCCCGGCATGTCTCGAGACGCGAGTCGGTTCTCGCGAGCGCCCGAGATTTTCGTGGCACTGCAATGTGTGCGCGGGAAAATTTATCAATTAAGTCGCGGTGAGTCAATTGCTAAGTAATGAGAGATCTTATCGAACGCGACAGAGCGAGGTCGCGCGATACCTTTTACCCGCCGGGGGAAAGCCCACGTCACGGCAACGTTAAATGAAAGACGCGCCTTCAATGAAAGTCACATTATCCGCGACTCATTTTCATTTCAATTATTCACGTTTCGACTTTGGCATTTTTATTTATTTTATTGTCATTATTATTTGACTTGTATACATTACGATAAGTACAAGTTTAAACTTGCAAACATATATGGAGAAGAATACAAGATATTCTCTAGAAAAGGTATACTTGCAAAGTATTTATAAAAATCGATAGAATGGAATTCCTGGTGTAAAAATGATCAGTATCTAACTGACGAAAAACTAATAAAATTTCTACCTGGGAATTTTTAGAAAATTGACGACAGCTTTGGTCGTGAATAGTGGTACTGTGTTCTTCGAGAATGTTATTATAATGTTTTATATGAATTATAAACATGCGTTGCATTTGTTATAATTTTACAATGAAATGAAATAGTTATACGATAGTTGTACTCTAATTACTATGATTAACCAACTTTAATCATATTAATTAAAAGTTTAACTTTCTCACTTAATTATGTAATAAAAGAATTTGAAAACTCGAGTAAAAGTGGGCGATAAAAGAAGACGACAGTAAAATGAGTTGAAAATGCCAATACCGTAATGCTCTAGTCCGCGGTATGTTTTCTCATATTCGTTATAACTATTTAAAAAATGCCTCAACGAAAGCGCGCGTTTTCTTCCAAGATTTCCATTATTGTTCAATTAACAAATACTATGTTCCAAAAAACTGTTGGTTCGCGTTCTTTGTACAGTGAAAGTTCGCGCGCGCGAGTACTTGAATAAATTTCTCGTCTGGAGGAAAAATGTCATCGCGCCGAAACGAATGATCCCCTGCAGTCCTCTCCAGCTGAGCTCTTAGAAGACTTTCAAGTCGCGCAACACGGACACATCCACCGGTTTGCAACGGAAATTGCGGTCCCATTTCTCGATTGACCTACGTCCTGCCGCGCGTACTCGATAAATATTTCACATCGATAAGCGAAAACTGACTCGAACGCAAGGTCGACCACGCCTATCATTTTTTTCTCTCCTTTACTCTTTTTTATACCACTAATTTAATTGGACTCACGATTCGATTACTATTACTTTAATTAATAAAATAATTAAAATAACTAAAAGTTCATAAACATTTTCTGTATTATTATACGCGAGAAACATCGAGCGTAAAGTTTTATCATATTTTAATGCAATTGAAACTGTAGTTTTATCTATAAAAGGGGTACTAAAATAATATATTAATTATGTACCCAAGAATCGTTACTTTAACCATATGAGAAACGGCAAGTATAAAGTTTTATACATTAATCCAAATTGGGCTGTAATTTTATACATAAAAGGGATAGTAAAACAATACCTTAATTGTGTACTTAAGTTTTCTAGAACATAGTTATAAATATTTGTTTTTGATTTATTTGTGATACGATAAAATTCCTTTGTAATTGAAATATCCTCTAAACGTTTTTTATTGTAAATTATATTTACTTGGACGATCTTTCATTCCAAGAGAAAAAGATTAGACCTTGAATAAATAGTTTACCAATTTCAATAGACAATTGCAGAGGCAATGCTATTTTTGACTTACACAATCGGATGTCATCATTGCCATTACCGTACATGAGTCATGTAAGAGAAGTCTTCGCGCGACTAATCCGTCGATTAGTTTGAGAATTATAAAAATCATTGTTTGTTAATTGGGTATGCATAATTTACGAGAACAACGATTCTTCGCGTCATGGCATAAAAGTTACTCAGAATGTGTTTGCGTTTATGCAAATTGTGAAGTTTACAATTGCTTAACAATTTTAAAGTTATATGGTATTTTATTTAATTGTCCATTTACGTTTTTACGGTCAGTTATGCCTGTCAGCGAAGTAAAAGTAGAAAATTACGTGACTTACCAGCCGGACATATTTGCTGATCATTTCCGCGAGCTGCGGGGCCCTGTTGGTGTGAAGCGGAAGTCGCACGCCCGATAAAACCTGTAGACTACAGACACCTGTTCTGTTATTACTGACGGAAACGATGTCTTCGAGTGGAATTGTCTCCAAAATGGACAAATCGCCATTGGATAGACGTTTCAACAAACGCACACCGTGATGTGACACTGCTACGTGTTGTACATCTGGATGTTGCGGCCCGATCTAAGGAGAAAATAAGATTATAAATAAAAACAAAAATAGATAATAAATTTTATCTAAGAATAAAATAAGAGAAAAGATTAATTTGTACTGAGAAATGTGAAATGGTAATTGTTAAGATTTTTCATCTCGTTTTATGTACATATCAACTTATATTTAGAAATGACTGCTTTCAATAGAATCAATAATTGAACGCGGAAACTAATGTTAACAACATTGGCAAAATTCTTTCCTGCCTTATGTTTATTGATTACGGAATGATAATTATATATATAATCTTATCTACATCTTATCTACACATATATGTTAAATGTACACTTAGTTGGAGAAGATTTAAACAATATATTTAAAAAAATTCGTAAATTAACAATAAAGAAATTTTTTTTGTATATATTTCTCCTTACCGACACAGGAAATATTCTCGCAAAATACACAGGCCACTGTTTCGCAACATCAACAACGTTCTTCTTTATCGTTATCTTGTGCTGCGTGCTTTGAAGGTTCTCCAAAGTAACCCCATAATTATCCAACAACTTTATCATGTTTTGTCGATCTTCCCTCGAAATGCGAATATTGGACGTTGCCAGAACATCGTAAGCAACTTGGCAGAAAACTAAATGTAATGCTAATGGCGTAGTTAGTGTCTCATTTGGAGCGAAGACTTCTTTCTTGACTCTCAAAGTCCACGTCACTCGATTATATGTGAAATGAGCAGTTGAATTTTGAGGATATAATTTCGTATCAATTATTTCTTGTACTTTTTCTATTTCAACTTTATCAGCAGGTGGAAGTACAGGTTTTAAAAATTCAGGCCATTCTTCAATTTCGATTTTTTCCATCTTGTCCGTACGATGAGTTGAGGCTATACTTGACCTTCTATCGAGTTCACTGTCCATTCCCTGTAGAAAAATTATTTTTAACGTTTTCTATTAAACATATTACTTTTTAGATAAGAAGAGAATTAATATCATATAAATTAAATTACTATAAATTAATGTTAGAATATAAATTATAAAAAAAAAATATTGCATTATTCCTTGTATAATATTTAAATCACCGTCATTCTTTTGTAATTTTGGCGTGCAGTAGTAAAGGATTCTCTCGTATTTGGTACAACTCCAAAATCGCGGGCAGATATCATGCCAAAACTGTCTCGAGATTTCGGTGAAACGTCTCTTGTCATTCCAAATGGATCCCTCTTTGAATTTGAATGATCGAACACATCTCTACCGTACTTAGAATCGGAACAAATATCTGATCCAAGATCTCTTCTTAAATCAAAGTCTAAACTCTTGTCCCGAGAAAAATCTTTGTTCTTTGAATCTTGCATGCGGTATTCATGATTTTCGCGAAGATGTTGTTGTGATGCAAATAAATCTCTACTTTGACTAAACATATCTCGTTGATTTTTGGGAAAATGATCAAAAGTATCCGAGTCTGGTGAACTTCGGAACATATCCCGGCTTTTGGGTTCTATAGGTGCTGGTGGAGACCGTGGTTGTGGAATACCACTTTGACTGAAAGTAATATAATTTAATAATATGAATAATTATATAAAATGAATAAAGTTAACTCTGTGCATAAGTAAATGTTAAATAGTTTACAAGTTCAATAAAAACTGAAATTGTGAAGAAAATAATCATTGAAAATTATGAGGTTATATATACCTATTGTAAGCACTTCCCCCTCTCGGACTTGGGGGTTGTGGTGGTGTTATTGGCGGAGGGGGTGGAACAGGACGTTCCATTCGTTCAATTTGCGTTTTAACAACTTGAGCTTGAGTCATCATGTCAGTTGTACCTTTAGATGTAATACTTTGTGTATCATCAATAGTTGATGCATAATCATCCCATCTGCCACCTATATAAATACCAAATTCCATAAATCATTGGAAATATTTTATGCTTTACAATAAAGAAATAGAAAAAATAAGAAGACAACAAGTTTATTATTATTCAATAATCTAGAACATTTGAGAATTTTGAAAAGCAGATCTTCAGTTAGGTCAGATCAAATTGGTTACCGAGTTGCTGTTCTAGAAGCAGTTTTCTGTGGTCCTCCAACCGTTTGACCTTACCGTCTTCGCGAGGAAGAGCGGGTTTTTCCGTTGTCTTCGTTGACCTCACACTATGATTGGCTGTTACTTTTTCAAGTCTTTGTCGCATTTCCGAGCTTAGTTTTAATTTTCCAATACTACCCGGAGACGGTCTTTGGGCCCCAATTTCAAAACCAGATCTAAAAATTATTAAACATTATTATAAATTTATGAAAAATTGATATTGATAAAGAAATGTTAAAAAATTTATTTTCATTATACAGTGAACTTTTCACAGAACTGTAAATAAAAATAAACTTCTTTATATTCATTTGTATTAAATATTTTTCAGGATTAATTTATTCCAAAGAAAACGAAACGATTTTCTGCTTTGAACAATTACTTTGATTTCTTCTTCTTTTTGTCACCATCTTCCTTGTAACCGTTTTCGTGTCTTGCGATCACAGTAGTTGAAGCTTGAACAACTACTGTTCTTTCTTCTCCTCTTACGATATTTTCGATTTCGAATTCTTCCCATTCAACACCAGTGGTTAGTTCACCGTCAATTTGATGATATTCTTGGTATTGAGGAGTAATCTTTCTTTGCTGCTGTTGTTGACGCATTTTAAATTC
Organism: Leptoteleia sp. ZL-2020; assembly: GCA_022817305.1. Lineage (NCBI taxonomy): Eukaryota > Metazoa > Arthropoda > Insecta > Hymenoptera > Scelionidae > Leptoteleia > Leptoteleia sp. ZL-2020. The sequence continues at coordinate 34,329 of JABFPN010000036.1, read as the reverse complement.
TATAAAGCTATCTTGTCCTTGAGTCTCATTAGAATCGCTTGGTGGAGGCCATCTATCGAATTTATAAAGTTTTTCAAATTAAAATAAAAATATTCTAAACGGACAATACATCTATAGCATACATTTTATTACAGAGCAAAACATAATAAAATTATTTTATACATTGTTAAAAATCTTACGAAAAATTAAACATTTTTTTAAATATTCTTTCTAACTATACCGAACAGAGTAATTTTTAGTTGGAGTTGAAAATCAACATTCAACTCTATACACAATAATAGAATTTTAACAATGCAATGTAATTAAAAAAAAATAAATATAGAAATAAGCAAGAATATTATATACTATAAACATTTGTACCTCCATTTTCCAATTCGAACAGTTTTAGCTCTTCCATAAGGATCAATAAATGGCCTGGATTCTGAAGGATCACAAGATTCCAACGGAGGAGGCATTGGCGGAGGCGGTGGCACTCCTTTACTATTTACATTTGCAGGACTTCCATCCATACTACTTTTCCGATTTTTTAATTCGCTCAAAACGTTGGTGAAATTATTTTGAACATTTGTTTTATTGGCTCCAGGTCTCTTAGAATCAACATTGGAATTCATATTCTTTCGATCAACGCTTATTTTTCGTGGACCGTAGTCTGAGCTGACTTTTCTCATGTGATCAGATAACTTTTTAGGGGGACTTTGAGAACGATGAACTTGAGCTTTTACTGTAACCGTATCTTGACGTTGATTTATTGGTGTTGATGTTTGAGTTGGAGGTAATACTTTTCCAGGCGACCAAATATCGCCATTTTCTTGTTCATGGAACGAATTCTATAACATTGTTTAAATATTTTATTTAAGGAGTTACATTCGACATTCAAAATAATTACAGAAATTGATAAAATTGTGTAAAATTGTTCAAAACTGTTTTTTAATTTTTTTCTAAAACGTATACTATTATCGTACGATTTAAATTAACGTAAAAAAAGAATCATTCACCATGTAATTAGAAAGAAATTTTAATTGAAATATCAATGTTTATGGTTAATAACGCGTAAAGTGCGAAAAATATGACCTTCGATGTATAATGATGAAAATCATAACTTTAATAAAATCAATATTTACCGATTGAGTAGAATTTTGTGATCTTTGGACGAGTAACTGATGTAATGCTTGATTTTGTGCAAGCAATTGTTGTTGGATTTGTATATTTTGTGCCATGGCATTTTGCAAAAAAGCTCTTTGAAGATTTTCATTATTTTGATTATTTGGCGGCGAGTTGGGATATTGTGGCAAATTTAAACCTTGCATGTTGTAAATAGGAATAGGCATGAAACCGGCACCCATATTCATATTCGGAGCTTGTGGAGTAGCTGATGTTTGGAACATCATCATTGGTGGTGACATCATTCCCGGAGCCATCGAATTGAAGTTAAAAGCGGGATTATGGTTAGGAATGTCCATATTTCCATCGCCTTTAATTTTATTAGACAATTCTTTAGCATTTGGTAAATTGTCGGTATCCAATTTGATGATTGTATTTAAGAACGTGTTCAAATTTTCAGGCTTCTTATGGCGATCTTCAAGTCCTTTGATACTAGCAGCGAGACTTCTGGCATCAGAAAGTTCGTCTAAGTTTCCATCCAAAACTGGCATAAAAAGTTCATCTAAAAATTGATCTACGTCAGAAGCTTGACTAGGAACCCTAACTCTCCGGACGTGAGATGCTAATGAAGGCGCTTCACTGGTATCTGACATTGCTGAGGATTTTACACCATATTCACTTTTTTCGATGTAAGCTCGACTTGATTGACTACCAGGTAATACTCGTTTTCCTACAAAAAGATAAACAAATAATTTTGTCATAACCGCTGAATAAGTTATATAATACAATATTATATTATTATTTTTAATTCACAGTTATTTTTTTATTAAATAAATTGTGTACATTTTACTACATTCATATTTTAATTCATACCTGGATGATGAGATTTGATAAATCTTGTCTGTGATCTAATATAACTGTTCTTATCATCTTCCGATCTGCCGGTTTGACTTACTGATTGCATATCCGGATATTCAAAATCGATAGTAAGATCTTCCTCCTCCAAAATATTTGGTTCAGAACTTCTCGTCATTCTACTGTACTTTCTTTCTTGAGCTGATTCTGTTCTTGACATGTAATCCGAGCTTGTAATAGTTTGAGACTCACCAATCCTTTCAAGACTGTGATATCTTTCGTTTAATTTTGACGATGACAAACCTAAATCAGCTAATTTACTTGGTGGGGCAACAATTTCTGATTGAAGTAAATTGTCCAAGCTCCTACTGCGTTGTTTTTCTTTATCAAAGTATCTATCATTGAGAGCCGATTTCCGAGAAAGTCCCATTTCGGCAGTCGATTCTAAAATGCCTTCATGGGATTGTTTTCTCATCTAAAATCAAAAGTGCAACAGTTAAAAGTTATAATTTTGTGATTAATTATTATTTTATACGTTGAGAAATATAATTTAACAACAAAAATGTTAACTTACAGGTGTTTTCAAAACCGGCGGTTGCGGGGGTGGTACTGCCGGTCTTCTAGGCGATTGTATTTCCGGTTCAAGTGGTTTGTCCACAATCTTCGGTACTGGCTTCCTCTCTAATGGCTGGAACGTCTTCAACACAGGTGGCTCCATGTCTTGTTCCAATTCTCGAATGACTTGCGCATGCTGTAACGATTAATAATGCACATGATTCTCACGCTCGTATTCTCATTCTACTCATTAAATAAGTGGCTTAACTTGGGAGAAAACACGAACGAAAGCACGGGTAAATTATATAGCAGTAAGTTCATTCGACTCTGGAAGGAGGAAATGTATATAGATACCGTTCTTTGGTAGATCATGTTTCAAACTTTCATCCAATAACATTTATTTTACACTATTTTCACTGAATACAAGAATTTGTTTGAATATAATATGGCTTGGTTTTATTAAAAGCTAAACAATGAATATGTTTACTTAATGATATAATGAACAGAAATTTTTTAACGTAATTACTTTGTCAAAAAATATTACACTGCTTAAGGAGTTACACACGACATTCATAATAACGACATAAATTGATAATATTGTATAAAATTGTTTGAAACTGTTTGAAACAAATACCTGATTCTTCCGATTTTTCAAAAATAATGTCAAAAAATGTCGTATAACATAGCCAATTATGGGATTCAATATAAATTGATATAAAAAATATTGAAGGAAAGGACACAAATTTCGAATTTTTTTTCTAAAAGGAATACTATTATCTTACGATTTAAATTAAACTAAAAAAAGAATCATTCACCACGTAACTAGAAAGAAAGACTATATATTGGAGAGAACTTACGAAGACATTGTAAAGTGCGTGCAATTTGAACTTCGATATATAATGGAATTAAGAAAGCTTTTTTTTATAAGTTGTAAACCTGACATAAAATACATTTCGAGCATAGAAACGCTTGCTCCGCACCACTCGAATGTAACTCCTTAAGGCATTTGTACACAAGTAACTCATATGACATACTGTGAGTACATAAAGGTGTGCTATAGACACTGTCACCCACCTCTCTCTTTTTAATTGGTGGGAAACTGTTTTTCCTTTGTTCCAAGAACATATGCTTAGCAGCTGGAAAGGCTGGCGCTAACTCCATCTCTGAAATTAAATCCAAAACATAATCGAATCCGTTTGTTTCAGTAACAATTGCATCAGGGCCATCCAATTGGTTCCACAATGTTATAGTCCAGCCGGCATTTTCAACGCCATGATTCTGTATGGCTAAATTAGCAAGTTCTTCACATGTAGTCCAAGAATCAATAGCACATGTCGTTGTTTCACCTGAGAAAGGGATTAATAATTAATATAATCTACTTGCAAAGTATATAAACATACAATTTATACATAGTTATACATTTATCTATACTTATGTGTATTATTTATGACTTGAATAAAATATTTCGATTTAATAATATAATTATATTAATAGAAAAGATAATTCGTTCTTTTCTTAAACTAATTTACCTCTTATAGATAGTAATGTATGAATTTACAATTTAAAATAACAATAACTAAACAAGTAATGGAAATATGTGTTTGTAAACATAGAGTCAGATTACTTAGTTCCTACAATGACTCGCATTCTTTATTTACTAAAGAAAATTGCGTTTTAAATATTATAATATATGTATTTAATCGTGACTCTTTACTTTACTTTTAAATTTTATTTTAATTTACTATAATAATAAAATAATACATTTTACTTTAATGACTTTTATAAAATTTTTACATTTAATAAAAGAAGCACATAGAAACAGTTACTAATAGATCCAAAAAATAATATACTCCATTTACGATGATTTTCGAACGAAGATTTCAGTAATTACCGTCATAAAATCCAACAGTCAGGGCCATGTTTACGCGATTCCTGTTAGCTCGCCATTCCAACACGCAAGATGGATAATTTCTAGGTATATGTTGTACAGAAGTTTCGTTGTTGCTGGTTATTCGCAGGAGAGCTCTTTCGCCTTGTAATAGCTTTCGCTGACAATAGGCTTTATAACCGTTGTAGGCATGATCGGATACGTATCTGCACAAAGTCACAAACATTAATAATTATTTTAACGATCACCGTAACGTGGCCGGGTAAAATTCACAATAGAAATGACGATTTTAAATCTATCATTATCAATGTAAGTTAAATACTAACTTTAAAAAATATTTAAAAAGCGTAGGACTCGGCTGGAATGCGGACAAACAATTTGACAAGAGCAGCCATCCTCTTTCCTTGTTCGCGTCATTATCATTCTTCCACGTTTGATTCGCCAATTGGCACAAAATCTCGTCTCTGAGCTTTTCATTGACTATACCTTTGTTAACGATATAATCTCCCAAAGCCTGTTCTCTCTTTCCACTTAAGTTGTTTTCATTCATAAAACGAAGAATCATTTTAAATATCATCAACGAATCAGTGTAATCTTGATCCCGAGCTTTTGCCAGAAATGGTGTCTTAATTGGTTCTCTTTTCATACCAAAAATGTGGCTTTTGAAGTAAATATTTGTGAACTTGGAAAATTGATATTGATCGATGTCTGGAGGAAGTGCAAATTGTTGCGGTAGTGGTACCACCTGACCTACTACTTTTATTAAATTCCTTTCAGTGTGAACTGGCTGCCAATCTATGTCGAAAGTAAAGTATTAAATATATGTCATTTAGTATATATTATTGAGAAAAGTACGCTTAAGAATGATGTAACGTGCGCTTAATTTTTACTATAATTTAATAAATTAATATAATTTATTTTTCTCAAGAGTAATGTAAAGCATTCGAATTTGCACTGGAACAAAATAATCACGCGTTTTCTAAATATTATAAAATGGTGCTATATTTAAGTTGTAATTAAAAACTCGTTCACATGAACAAATCAAGTCGCAAATATTCGCCTCACCGTCAAGTTTGCTATATATAAAAGCGAGCTCGGCTGGGATTTCGAGGTGATTGACACCGGCGACGGCCCTGGACGTTCTTTCCTGTTCCTCTCTCTGTTGCTTCGCTTTAGCCCGCTCTCGACTCGCCCTCTCGATTTCAGCCCTCTTCGCCATTTCCTCTTTCAAAACTGCATATTTTTCGCGTTGCTTTTTGCCACGGTACAATTTTTGCGCCATCAAAACGCCCTTCTTCAGTGCACGGAACTTTTTCTTTTCGCGGTAACCACGATAAACTGCTTGCAGGAGCACGGTACTGCGCGAAATGTTCAGGAATCTTCGCCGAGCAAGAAAGCCTCTTGTATATCTGTAGGAAATTGTTTTAAGATTATTATTATTTTATTCTTGGTATTGTTAATACTATACTATATAAATATATTATAATTTTTATTGTAATATGCCTTCTATAAATATTATTTTATAATTTCCTGTTCAAACATGTATTATTTTATGCAATTATGAAAAGATTTAGGAGTAAAAAATATTATTTTATGCATTAGTATAAACCTCGAGGGAATTAGAAAATGTAAAATTCAAAGTAACATATATAAAATAGGGAGTATAAAACGTATTGTAATATTTACTTGTTGCATTTACTTACCTTTGAACAGTAACAGCAGCTTTTTCCAAAATAAGAGCTCTATTATATTCTAAAGTCCTTTCTAAAGATTCTCGAAGGAACACTCGAGTCAATCCCAATTGATATTGCGTATGAGCATCTTTTGGTGCAGCTTTGTTTAAAATAATCCTGCATAATTCCTTGTTAGGAGCACCTTTGGGCAAATGTTTTGGTACCAAATAACGATATCGATCTACAAAATGCGCGAAAAGTAATCGAACTGGATATCCAGTTTTACGGATACGAATTGTTTCCAACATTCCAGTGTACCGAAGTTGCTCCAATACACATGGCATGTCGAATTTCATTGGAGCTTTATCGTTGTTGGGTTTTATACAACGAACGAACCACGGATTGCACCTGCAACAAATTTTAAATTAAAAGATGGAAATTGAGTTTTATTTCGCAATATATTTTGCAAACTTACTGTGACATAGACTCTAAAAGTTGTTGCAAGCTATCGTGGAATCTTGCCGATACAGTCGGTGTTCTCGGTTTCATGGTGACAAATCTACCGTTCGGCTTATTAACCGTTTTATTTGCCTCGTGTGTGTTTCTTACGTGTTGAAACATTTTGCTGACCATCTGAAAATGGAGAACAATTCATATGCTGAAATAACGGTTCTTCAAAGTTAGAACATTTTGCAAGAATTTAGAAATACATTTAAATTCTTACCGGAATTTTACTGCTGATTAACAATTCGACTACATCAGCTCGTAGAGTGTCTCTATTTTTGTCTAAAAATCCGTCAACATTGTACCATACTTGTCCTGCGTAGTGTTTTATAGCAAATTCTGCCGAATTCATTCGTGGTCGCGAATATAGTTCGCTAAGAGCATGATTATAATGACACTTTTCCAAAAAAGATAAGTCCGTCGCTTTTGGAAAATTACTTTCGTCGTCTAATAGATGTAAAATTCCAACTGGCTTCTTTGCAATAAGGTGAATAACTGGTAAATTATCCTGAAGTATAAATCAAACATTAATGATCGATAAAATTTCACAATCTGAAACTGCTTGGTTTTTCCTGCACGATCGTAGGCTTACCGTGTAGTTAATCGTTATCCAATCAATTTTCTCCTTCGCATATTCTTGTTGCTCCAACTTGAATATATGTTTGTTGAAGTAAAAGTGCAAGTTTTCGTTAGCGTAATTGATGCACAATTGTTCGAAGCTGTTTTCCGCGAAGTTTTCAAAGCCAAAGATATCCAAGATAGAAATTGTAGCAGTTTGTTTTGTACCTTTATAAACTATGTGATTTACGCGAGCCACGAGCCAGGAGAAGAGGGAACTGTATAACGCTTTTGCGAAAGCATCTCTTGCGTCTAACGCTTGATCGATGTTTAAAGATGTTACGACTCTTTCGTTTCTTGCTTCCTGCAAATCAATTAAGCTCTGAAGTTTATTATTAATTTAATTGTAAAAATCATGTTAAATAATGCCAAAATTATGTAACTTAATATATTTTAAGTTCAATTTATTTTTATTATTACACTTATCGGTGTACGTACCGTTGTTTTGGTAGTTAATGCTTTGATAATACCATCCGAACTGATTTGTAACAGATGAGCAGCCCAACGAATTTCTGCATCGGATCCAACATCAACGCCTTCTTGGCCATGCCTCATTTGTTTGCGATGAAAGTATACATTTCCTAAATGTAAAACGCTGCTTAATATTTTGAAAATGGTATCTTGTTCCTCGGAAGAAAATCCTAAAACTTGCATCGCAGACAACAGTGCTTTAAAATCTTGAGTGTCATTTTTTCCATCAATAGTGCAATTTCCTCCCTATAACAAGTAAATGGAACGATAAATAATAATGGAACAATAAATAATAGTATAAGACTTAACCAGTTTGGCTAATGAAAATACCAGGACTGGCGAGACAAACAATACCTGATTTAAATAAAAATACTTGTCTGGCGTGAGAAGGCCGTATTTATCCCTGAGCTGTTGATCGAGACCGGCTAAGAGTTCATAAAAAACATGATAATTTCGTTCCTCCGAAGCTTGAGTTACGATTCTGCTTTTTTCCAGGAGATATTGCGTTACTCGTCCTCCGACAATGACGCCACTGTTTTAAATAAATTCGCAAATGTCATAAAAGTGCTATTATTCAATAATATCGCTTTTTGTAAACATTCTTAATTTTTTGTTTACTTACTCTCGAAAGTTAACTTCTAAGTATTTTCCAAATCGACTGCTGTTATCGTTTTTGGGCGTTTTTGCGTTGCCAAAACTTTCCAAAAGTGGTGCAGCTTCCAAAATTTGTTCTGTAACCAAATTGCTTGGGGCACGATTCACTGCTGCCAAGTATTGCATTACTAATTTTGTAGATTCAGTCTTCCCGGAACCAGACTCACCGGAAATCACGACCACTTGATTGGCACTTGCATTATTGGCAGCTGTTACCTGACTGTACGCTGAAGAACCCACTGCGAAAAGGTGTCTACAAATAAACATTAACAATAAATTTCACAGTCGCTTTAAATTCATAATCAACTTATTATTTTTATGTATAGTTTTTTATATCGCAATTCAAATATTGTAGTAAAGTCATAGTAAATAAATTTAAAGAATATATATAAATATTATTAAAAAAGTTGTATTTATACAATTGTTTTATATTGATCTGTACTTCCATTGTGTACTTGAACTTAAGTGTAGCCTATATAAATTTCCTATTCAAATGTGTTTATGTTTCAACCATATAAATAAAACTAAATTTCCAATTGACGAGATTTTTACCAGGATCACAGATTGTAGATATTTAAAACATTTTATTTTGATCGAGACCATTACATAAGCTAACGTAAAATAAAATTAATTTCATTACAAAATTTAATTAATCATATATTTCAATATAAACTAATTTATATAATTCTTATAAAACTTTCCATATAAAATGCATTTAGAGAAATTGCACTATATTAATGTGGCACGATTTTATTTCTGTTTAGGATACAATACACATTTAAAAGATAAATTTCCATCTTACAAATGAATACTATACTTATAATATACATTGTATTCTATTTGTAAATTATCAACTTACGGAGGAAGCGTCCCTAGAATTCTTCCCTCGTACAACTTGACTTGATCAAGGCCATAAATGTCAAACATTTTGTATGGATTTACCGCGACTAGGATACTACCCGTATAAGTCTAAAATGAATAAAATTCAATTATTTACTATTACTACCATTACTAAATAACATTCAAAAATGAATTCAGCAAAACCAAGTACTTACATAAATTAATTCTTTGTCATAACGTATTTTGAGATTCCATAGCAACGATGCCTCATTTAAGTCTCTGTAAATAAAAAAAAATGTTTACATCTAGTATAATAGATATGAAACATTGCACGAGAGAAATACACTAAGATTATTAGTAATTTAAGGCCATGACCTTCGGTGATATCAGTTGATATGAACGCAAAGGTATTAAAGATTGATAGAATCCTTTTTGTACAAATTATTTGTTATACTGAGAGAAAAAATTTTGAAACGTTGGTATTTTTCTTTGTAATTTGAGGACACAATGGACAATAAAAAATATAAAAAAATATTTATGACTTTTATGAATACAGTTTATAATTCTTGATTGTACTTTTTGTCTCTTATATTATTACAGTACAAAAAAAGATGACAATTTTTTTCAACAATCGTTCTGTCAGTGTAGAGACACACACCAAAGGAAAATTGCTTGCAAATATTGAAATCAAAGTATACGTGTAAAAAAATAAATAACTCACGAAAGTTGTATCATGTCTTCAACGCCATTTTGACCAAGATCTTGTCTCGGTTTGACACCGGTGAGATTGGTGAGTGTGAAAACTTGCGGCTGTAACAAAAATGATATTTACATTAGCTATTTCTTTCTTAATCGTAAATAAGCTCGACTATTACCGCAAAGGAGAAATGGGTGTCTCAAAAAAATGACTCGGAGTATATTCGAGGTGGAATTTCAAATCAGGTTACAGGTACGCACCGTTTGCTCGGTACCTTTCGTTGCGACTCGCCCAACCCTGTTTTGTATTAATTCTAATTAAAAGATAACAGAAAAATATTCTTTGTAGCCTTAATTCGTCGTTTTTAAGTTTCAACTTTCTTTTGATTAGTAGTCCCACCGTCAACCTCTTTAATTGACCTCGATTTTCGTACCACACCCTATCTATATCTTGGCCAGGTACACGAGCCAACAGAATTAACTATCATACATCTTCCGACTCAATCATTAATCAACGTGTATCCATGTTTTCCAGAAGTGCATTTTAATTCGAAGACCAATAATGTATCTCACGATAAGCGTTACCGCTCTTGCTCTTTTTATGAAACATAATTTATAAACTCCCGACTAAAAATTTATCAATTTATAACGAACGGTATTCTCAAGATTAAATTGGCATTTAATCGTCGAATTAATTCATTTCGTACATTTACGATAATCATATTATTTATACTTTAACTGAACATTAGTCAACATTAAATTGTTGACCAATACAAATTAAACATGGTACAAATGAAATGAGTACGATCCTGGGCTTTTACAAGCAGTCTGCCTTAATTTCCAACGGAATTAAGTGTAGCTGTTGTCTGACCTTCAACCTGATAACTCGATCTTTTGCTTTCCAACTTCCGGTTTCTCAGAGCCAAGTTGGAAATTCATAATATTAATAGATTAATTGAGAGGATTATTGATTTTATGCAACTATATCGATTAAGATTTATGACTTTTGAACAAGAATTAATAACTTAAAAAGTTTATTCCTTTTTTTTTTTCAAATTTACATTATTAAATTGAGGCAAAATGAATTAACTTTTGTTGTTTGATTTGAGTTAGTGTTTCATTTGTCTACTTTTTTTTTTGGAACCTCCGACGATCGTAACTTAGTTAAATTTATGACAGCGGAGATGCTCCGTGTGGATTTATGATCGAGCATAAAGATATGAAAAACCGGATCGGAGTCTACGCTTGTTTGCAAGTGCATTGTCATTCGATGACAAATTCTGATGAATAATTTTAATTACAATATGAATTAAGAATGTTAAACTTGTAATTTTTTCTAGAGTTTTCTTCTTTTTCGGTTAACAGATAATAAAAGCAAAATTAACGAAACAAATAATCGTCCTGATTAATAAATTTAAAGCGAAATCATTTAGTCGCGAATGTTAAAAAAAGGTAAATTTAAATTAAGCAAAACTTATCATTTAGTCTGTCTACATAACGGTACCATAATACGACCAAATTATCATACAACCTTGAAAAAACATGGGAATTGATTAATAATTAGTGACAAGTGGATAAAAGGAAAGTTTTACCGTCTTAATTGTACAACAATTACTGAAAATTGTATTCAGCAAAATTTCAACCCGCAATTTTTACTTGCCTCTCACACAAAATTTGATTCGTGCGGTATAATGTTATAATTATGTTACATTATGGAAGTAATTACAACGCGCACAGAGAAGAAGGTAGAAAAAAAAAATTATTGTACTCCATTAAAAAGTAAAGATACAGTCTGTTGACATACAGTATACGGGGTGTGTCAAAATAACTCAAGAAAAATAATATTTGACATTTTGTAACAACAAAATTTTACATACAAAATGATGTTCACTCCTTTGTCAATAATATTAATCAGTGATTCATATAATGTATTCAAGTTACATTCCCCACGAGATATTTATATGAATATTTCATGCAATTAATTAATATAATTTATTATCATCGACTAAAATTATAGCTGTTTTTTTTCTCCTAGAATAAAAAAAAAACTTTTATCAGAATATTAAAGTTTTCGTTGAAAGTGCTTATAATTTGATACCGCGATTGAAATATTTATCGTGATATAATAAAATATTTACCGTAATTTAATAGATATATATATATTAAATATGAGCGATTTGCGAGGAATAAAAATTGCAAATTTGGTTATAAATCAATTTGGATTAATTCAATAAGAAAGTTAATTTTAATTCATAATTTTTAATGCCCAGCACTCCTCGGGCGAGCGGCTTACGATCGCGGCGGAGAAATAAAAACGGCCGAGTGGTAGCGAGCGAATAATTTTCTAAGTTGTTTGAATACATCAGCGTGGCAGTGAAAGGAACAAGGAATTTTCTACTATTTTAATGTCCCCTAGATCGTTTCGTGGCTTGGATTGCGCGCGCCCATTATGGTCGCGGGAGAAAACAATTCAGCTCCAATCTTTTCCGTAATCTGAAATTTCGCGATAATTCGATATTGCCAGCGTAATGTCATTGGTAATGCGGCACCGCTTGGACTGCGATCGCGCACAATAGAATGCTGCCGTTTGCTCTAGAAACGCGATAAAACTGGCCGGCAAACGTGTTTATACTTCTGGATTTTAATATTCTATGTCTTTGATATACAAAATAAGCGTCACAATTTTGTTTCTTGCTATTGAATTTGGTCTCGCGTTTTCTTATACGTCGGTTACGTGTACGTGAATGAAAAAAATGAATTACTGCGTTAACAATCGCGATTTTAATAACCTTTATTGTCGAAACTTGACTGTTGAACGTGGGTCATTGGATGGTTTGTTTTACTGGATTCAAGTCATTAATTTGCAAACCTTTTGTTTTGCACTTTTCATCATTTACCAGTTATTTTCAATCTTATTTCAAAAATAGTATTCAAATAATCTCAGAAAATTTTCATTTTGTCTTCCTTATATACTACACAAGAATTTTTAAGAAACATCTAATGTGTTTATTATAACAATGCATATGTTTGACGTGACCATATATACAGTCACTTCAAACAAATGTAAGGTCATATGAAACATATGCATGGTTATAATAAACGAATGATGCTAACCTTACTTGTATATTTCCTGTCATCATTCCATTTTTTCCATGTATAAATGATCGCGAGTGAAATTTTGTACAGGATTTAATATTCTTACAAAATGTACCTGTCTTAATGAAGATCTTAAATGGGATCATAACTCTCAGTTTCCGATATAGCATGAAGCAATTTATGGCACGGTTTGATCACCTACATATATACGCGTCAAATGGTAATGAGCGCTGTAGCATATTTTTGCAGTTGTCACTGCGTCTCGAGCGACTGATCTTACAAACGAATGAAATTAACATAAATGTTCTGAAACTTAGACCGTGCACAATCATCGTGTTTGTCCCCACTCCGAGTCGCACGCACTTTGCCGCAATAGAGACCACTTTGCTGGCTACTTTCGCGGAAGTGCCAAAGCGGGTATGCAAGATATGCCAATAATCCGACATTGTTGAACTTTCTAAGAGGGTCGTCTTCGTTTGAACGCACCGTTAGACAGGATCAAAAAGTTTCTCGCTTTTTTCTCTTATTTGCGATGAAATTGTGCGAACCTTACATCGGCGTTGATGTCTCATTATTCCATGTGAAGGAATTACATCATACCGGTCGATGCATTACTTATTACACTGCAATTAGATGCATTATTCATGTTTCACAGACAACTTTCCAACATGTCTTCTTCATTTTCCGGAAAATAAAACCTAGGAAGGTTAACGCGGGAACAAAGATTTTTGCCGCAAACTTGTCGATCATTTGAGCTGTGCGCAATGTTAATCTCGGAACATTTTAAATTATTTATAATACAAATTCAATTATATTTTGACAATAAATGAAATTCAATCAAAATTACGGAGAAACAAGTTTTAAATTGTTTTAAACAGTCAACGTTGTGTGGTCTTTATAATCGTTAATGTTATATTGAATGTAATGTAAGAAAATAATTATATATTATAAAAAGTTAGAGTAACTATTAGAAAGTAATAGTCATAATATTAAGAAAACATAAACTGTCTTCTGGATGAGCAAAGAATATTATGAACTATATAATATGCATAATTTTATGAAGTTTTTCGTCACAATCATTTTGTCTTTTATGGTCAGTTTGTACAATTCAATTACAGTTACAAATTGAGGCACAAATTTCAGTTGCAGCGAGGTAAGTTAAACAACATTTCGTTACGTTAAAGACATAACATTAAATTTCTAATGTTCTTATACCAATTTCCATATCACTTGATTGCGAATTAAATCTAAACTTCTCAAATTAGCAGTAAATTATTTTTATTAAAAATATTCTTGTTTAGAGATTGAGTCACTGCATATCATATAATGTAATTTCACACAGTTTATTGGATGAAATTGTATTTTACTTTTTATTAATATCTAATTGTTTAATTATATTATTTTGATATTTTCACGTATTATTGTGTAATACGGGTCAATTAAAATTCTGAATTACATACTTTTTTAAATAGTCATATTCAAATCATCAGCTTTAGTGGTAGAGAAATAATAATTATAACATTTAGTGTGCTACTAAAAACAAGCGCACGAATACTTTCCATTGACTCCGTAAAGAAAAGGTTTTCATAAAACTTCCAGTAATGCAGTATCCGAAACTAAAATAGTCCACACATTTAGTATTAGTAGTATCTTCTGTCTAATTAAACGAATCTACGTACTCCTATTAGAACCCTGGAATCCTCCAATTACTATAATTAATACACGAATGTTTCTTGTAAAATTTTTTACTTCCGCGTACTTACTCGGTGTACAATTTGATTAACTAAGAATTGTTACTACTCTTAACAAAAGTTATTTGTGTTATTAATTTAACAAACATAGCATCACCGTTATTATTTGTAATTAAATTTATACATTTACACACTACTTTTCCTATGTATGAATTGTTCACACAAGTTAATATATTTCATACATAAAATTGTAAGATAAATATAAGTGAAATAAATAAAGATTAATTATCAAATTATCAGTTGTCATTATTAAATTTTCATTTTCTTTGAACTATTTCTCATTGGTAAATCTATAAATCCTATCGTTATGTATGATTTTCCGTCTTCTACAATCCTTCATCAAACCATTCAAATGGTAAAATCGCGCATTGAACAATAATTGTAATATTGAAAAAAAATTTTGTCATTTTACAAATATCATCGGCTGGATATGTGAGTAGCGGCTAAGAATGCTTGCAACGAGCTATGAGTTCTCGCAATGACGATACGAGCATCGACCGTTTGCTCGAGGCGAATGATGGCGTCGCGTTAAGGAAATGCAGCCTAACCGGTTGTACCTCGACTTCGAGCCAAGACTGTTTTCTGTTGTCAGATTCAGCTCAAACCTAGGCATCTTCTCCATTCAAGCTACAAAACGACGCACATACATCATAACACCAGCCCGTAAAACTGATAAAGGTGCGCTATTCAAATAAAATGACGCGGCGAATCAAATGTCAAAGTATCAAAGCGGTCCATTCGCGCGATCCTCTCCTTATCTTTTCATTCCCATGGTAAATATTTGTTCAGTAAATGAATTTAATTGTTTGATGTAAATCAATACCTTCGTTTGATTTATTTAAATTCGAACACTTGTTATTTTCTTCCTCGTTCTGCCTGTGGTGTCAAATTATATTAAAGGACGATCGAAGACCCATTTTCTAGGTATTATAGAATTGTTATTTGATATAATGTTTTCAACAAGTTCTGTGTTTGGAGAACGTTCGTATCATTATGCCCAGTTCACGCACAAGTACTACTCTAATTGGTCGAGTTCGGTTGAAATTATGTTGCATGCGTGAGGTTCGTGACGCATTAATTAATTTAGCCATAATTACCTTGCCAGCGATGACAGCCTGCACCGACAAGACATTGGCAGCGCGGTGGTATTCCAAAACTTCTCCTGGCAAAACATGGCCGACACCCGGGTCGAACCATACCAGTTCACCCTGAAACCATAAAATTATGTTACATTTGTATCATGCTTATCGTTAAATAATATTATAAACATCAATCCAATTGAAAAAGAAATTTAAAGAATAAAAGTGCAACCTAATTTTTAAATATATGCATTATAAAACAACTGTAGACAACATTATGTATTGTCTATGATTGTAATTTAATATAAATGCGAAATTTAATATAAATTTAATATATTGTTATATTCAATAGACACTTTCACTGATATTCAACATTAAATTTAAATCGATATTACTTCCGAACTATGAAAACAGGACGATCTATTTATGGTGACGATAAACATCTTCATCAAACGAACTGAAAAACAATCCCCGAGGCTCATCCTGTACATTCCCTTTCGACGTAATGTACAAGGTAATAAAATTAATTACGGTCTGTCATTGCATGTCTTTGCTTAAAGAAGATTTACTGCAATAATAATTTGCATCATATGTCCCGGTTACGTAATAAATTACATAGTTGAGTTTGCTTTTCTCTTTGCATAATTGGCAAATTTATTAAACACCTCGCTGTTTCAATTCCCCGCCATTTGACTGCAACAATAATCATTCGCAAATTGAAACAGAGCCCCCTTGGTCGCGTACCACTTTTCAAATTAATACAAAATTTATTTATTATTATCGGAACAAGTGTAATTAATCGAAGTCAATTATTGCAAGCAAAACCCGTCCTCGTTCCATTCGAAATCAATAGTAACCAATGGGGGAAATGGGTTGAACGAATGAGAATCGATAACCCGAAGCGATAAACGCCAAACCCTGTCTGCGTTTTTATGAATAATGTTATTTCATTTTGCGATATTTACGGGCCAATTTAATATGGGCCCTCGATTTTATAGAACGTTTTGCGCGATTATGAAGATATTGGTACAATAATCGGCATCCTCGTCGATTTGCTTGATCAAATAAATGCATTAATATCGAATTAAGTCGATAGACGTTACGTATCACGACGTGACATAAAGCGAATAAAATAAGGCGCGAATCTTATCAAAAACTTTCACCGAGAAACGTGCATTTGACCATTCTTAATCAAGATTAGTGGTTTTAACAAGTGCCACTAGATAGTCTAGTGGCAAATCGAAGTAACCGCAATCGACCGAGTTTCTCGTATGCCGTTATCGAATGACAAACATAAAAGAGTTAATTGCAATGCGAACTAATTATAAGTGGTACGAGTATATTTTGCATCCACTTGTTCTGACGACTTAGTTTCGTTATTTTTTTCTAGGGAACATTGTTCGGTTGATTTTTTCTTTCAAGGTCATTGTATGATGGAATTGAGTATTAATATGATTGTTTATTTATCATTTTAATTATTTAATATTTAATGGCGTGTTACTCAGAAACAAAATTTACAGTGTACACGATGTTTCTTGCGCTTATAACGTGCAAGTATTAAAATGGAAAAATATCGTTGAACCATAAATTGGTATGAGACATGAACTTTAGTTATGTCATGATAAGTTTTGTGAAATTCAATTTCATGATTTTCTTGACGCGGGAAAAAATTATGAATGTAATTAATTATAAATGAGGAAATACTGGGTAACCGTGCTTTTAGCGAATTTTTATTGAATGAACGTCATTTCTGGATTATATAATTAGAAACAATTTTTTTAATTAATAAAACTCTAAAGCGTATAAAGTAGCTTATTTCATTCCACCATAGGATTCTTTTTCGTCTCTTTTTTACGTAATGTTTGAGATGAACATTTTTCTAAATATACTTCGGAAATATTTCATTTGTAATTGCACGAATAAATTGAGGAAGATTATTGTGTTTAGTATTTTTTGCCATGCAAAATCAAATTTTTTGCAATCACTTTTATTGATGATTTTTATCGATTTAAATTAGGTGCATAAATGAACAGCAATGAACCGGTTAAGGAGCTGAAGAATTCCTTGAAGTATTATTCTGAATGGATGAGATTGAGTGACTGCCAATTATTTGTATTCGTTAATTAATCCAAAATCCAATTAGCATTGAAGATAAAATTATGTCAATTTATTACGAGGATTGTTGAATGGTTTTATGTACAGCACGTTTCTGCTTTCTCCTTTTATCACATTACATCTAAACGTAGCGATTGTAAATAATATTCGAAATAACATAATATTAAATATTAATCTATAATTGAAACCGTGGTGAACTGAATACAACATGAAGAATTTTTATATTAATTGTGAAACAGGTATCTGTAAATTAATAAATTTACTTTTTGTACAACAGAAAATTTTGTCGAATAATGGTATATTAAGCAAGTAGTTTCATGACTTCTTACTCAATCTAGTTTCCGCTGTAATAGTATTTAATTGAAAAGGATATTGAAGATAATATACCTAGAGAAAAATAAGTCGGTAAAAACTTAATGTATTGCTTGATAGTTTACTTAATAATGCAATCCAAATGTGCGATTATAATTGTTTTTATATATATTTAATTTAAATTTTTTTTATAATTAAAATAAATTAAAATTAAATTGATTTTGATATCGAAAAACTTTAATTTTAAACATAAACAAAACATACTTTGAAAAATTTAAGTAATTAAAAGTTATTTAAAAAAGCAATGGAATCGAGAATTCAAACAAGAAACTCAGAAAAGTAATTAAATTCTGATAAATAATTTTCGAAACTAGCAATATACTTTTGCAATTTTCATATAGGTCACAATTGCAAAGTGTACAATCTGTCAGAAAACTCACTTGCAAAATATACCAATTAATTTTCACCGTTAACCATTGTAATATTTGCCTTGCTTCGTTCTTAAAAATATTCAAACTATAATTCATAACCATAGTAAATACTTTTACATGAAAATATCCGGATAAGTTCCACGAACAAGACTTTCTATTATACATCCGCGTAAACATTGATAAGAAATCTGTAAATCTGGAAAGTAGAAGATATGAGAAATAAAATGAACACATCCGTTTTATCGTTACCACAATAAAGGTCAAGCTAAATATTTAGCAAAGGAAATGTGTTATAAAATTTGTTTGCAATTTCTCGCGACGCGTATCATTCCGAATAATGTTATGTTTTAACGTAGTGTAAGTAAATAACATAGCACCGTTTATCCCACCATTCTCAAAGGTTGTTTGTCCCACACGCTGGCATTCTCTTTCGGCGTCATCTTCTTGCCGGTGTGGGTACTCCTCTTGCTGGTGCATAGGCCGAAAATTGAGTACCGGTTATTAGACGCGGAGTCGAGGGAAATACGCGCCGTTCCCGAGCGCGTCTTTCTCTCGCACGTCGCGTTCCATTTTTGCGCCAGGACATCCGGCTCCCCGACTTTCTTCGTTCTATTAATCCTCAAAGGTATCATCGAAGGTTTCCTGCCTTTTTCGCACCGCTCTGGCAACGGCAACGTACTCGAGGAGTTTATTTGTCTCGCGGCATATCTGCTTGCCAGATCGACAACCGCTCGCTTATTTGTCGCAAGAACATTGCTGGATTGCAGTCTACTTCTTTCCGCCAGCAATGCAGCGCGGTCCTCGGCAACGGACCTTTTTTTCGACACAATCGACGGCAAGGTGTGCCTTCCAGTTACCTCGATGTTGCTGCCGTTAGAAGGTTCCCGTTTGATTTTGGCCAAGGCTTTCGTGTGACGAGCTTCCTCGACGTTGTTAATGATTCTTCGCCTCGACATGGTTCGGTAGAGACCGCTCTCCGCGATCCTCATCTCACTAACAAAACTATCTTGCATAACGGCCACGCGACCTTGAAGACGTTCGCAGTCGTTCCAATTGTAATCCGGAAGGGACTTGGGTCGACCGTTGCTGGGTGTCGGACCGGGAAAGGGATCCCTAATCGTCCTGACATTGCTCTTCCTAGGCTGCAAGGACAGATACGACCTTGAAGCCACATCTCTGGATGCCCGATCGCTGCTCCACCTTCGAGTTAAGGTACTACTCGCCGAAGGACTGCTTTCGGTATTCGCGTTAGACAAGGACGCCTTTCTTCGCTTAATCCGACCATAAATGGGCGCGTCTTTGTTCATTAAGGGGTCCTGGTTAGCGGGTTTATAAAACGCACGTGATTCACCGCTTTTATTGTGCGATTTTTGTTGAGCAATCTTCGGCAATGTGGAAGGTCGGGGTACTAAATCCAGGTAATCTTGATATTTGTCGCGATTCACGGCGAACTCGCAGACGGATCTGGTGTCGCCGTTGAAGATTAACTTATCCTGTTCGTGGTATCTGGATCGCGATTTGTTGCCAGCATTTTTTTGAAACGACCCCTCCAGGTTGTTGCAGCCCTTTCGGCGAATTTGCGTAGCTTCCAGACTTGCTCGTCGTTGCAAAATTTCCTGCCTGGAAACCCTGGCCAAGGCATTCCGTTCCTTGCTGTATCGTTTCACGATGGAGGGCAAGGTCGTAGGTCTTTGAACTTCTTGATCGGTTAAATTCACTTCTGGCGGGTCAACGACGGAGGATCGTCGCCAACGGGTCTTGAAGGTGTTTGCTAATCCCGCGACGGAGTCCTCCGCGGTGGACGAGTAGTTCCTGCGAATGATTTCCTTGCGGGAAATCCGAAGAGCTTGCGGCATCGAGCGGAATGGTTCCGGGATTGCCGGAAATTCGCTCCGGGAGGGACGTCTCGTGCGCCTGACGTCATCGGAATCGAGCGAGCATTTGGACGTGCTCGATGAGTATCCGTGTCTGGAGCTCAAGGTGGAGCCAGCCACCGATCGCGAATCTGGGTCTGGGCCAACGGCATTATGCAACCCGCGTCCCGGGGATAACGGTGATGACACGTTGGCGTAGAAAGCCTCCCGAGTCGTCTTGAGGCGCGCTCGCATTTCGGCGCCGAACTTGCGAACCTTTCTTCCGGCCGTGGTTTCCATTGTTTCGCGATCCCGCGATCGTTACATCGTCCACGTTCGAATTCAGAACGCACGCGAGCGCCGAGCGAATGCATCGAGTTTGCACGAAATAGAGGTTGCGATAGTTTCACCGTGCGTTACGCCAAATACGTACATCCTATTACGTTGATATCTCCGTCTTGGAAAATCCGGTAGAAGCCATGGTGGGAGCCACGGTGAAACGCATCGAGGCGCATTCCATTCTCGTCGCAACGGACACCCCGAACAAACAATTATCGCCGACGGTTTATCGATTTTCAATAGTCAAGCGAGTCACACCTAGAAACCGACTCTTTACATCACAATGCGGCTTATTTGGGTCACATCATGCCGAGTCACTGAAACACACATCCGGAATACTTGCGTCACGTCGGCGCGATCTTTCACAAATTCATTCACCAAACCGGGCGGTTACGCCGCAATCGGAATCGAGGGATCAATTAATCTCGAACAAAGGCGAACTGGGCGTTCATTTAATAACCTTCCACCGGTCGCTCGTACCTCCATGAATCGTGCGGTTTTCAACCGTATTATCAGCATCGGTCTCGCGCGCTCCATCCGGTCGTTGCACCGGCAACGTTACGGCATCGATCACGGACGAAGCCGAATTCCAATCGGTTATTCGGACCTCGTCGCGCATCTTACGCTCCCTGCGGTGGTTCCTAAGGAAGTCAGCAGGTCGAACAGTCGTACGCTATTGAGCGCATGGGGTCACTAGCCTGGGGCGAATTATGCCCGTCCTAGTCCACGTACGTCTTCGGCCTGCGATCTCTCGACAGTCGTCGCTGACACGGCTGTGATTCGCGCGCACAAAGGAACGTATCCATCGGCGGGACAAAGCTTCCACAACGATCCTTTTCCCTCTTTCTCTTTCACTTCGCCCGGCCACGCGTCTTGGATTATGCCGATTCGGTGGAATTAGTACTGGAAAGGTGGTCCACGACTAGGTTTAAGCAACCGGCAAACACCCGTCTCCAAAGCTTCAAATTTAATTGCTAATAATACGGATTTAGGACTCGGGACTGATGGTATCCCACCGCGAAACGTACGCGATGATGTTCGATGCGGCACTGCCAAGCCCAGCCTTTTCTTCGCAACAATTGCACATAATGTGCAGTGGCGTATATGCATTTAATTAAACTAGCCTTTAATTGCTCATTTTGTAATTTATGTGGTGGATTATGAAATTGCGACGAAATCGTTAAGATTGCCGGGGCGAACCCGGAGGGGTAGGGAGGGCGGTCTCGTCCCGTCGGTCTAGGCGCACCGGGCCATTTGAAAGGCGAAAAATAGAAAATGCCTGGCGAAAAAGTGGATTCCCCGGTGGTCGGTGTGAGAGCCGCCTATCGCATGGATGCGCTTTGGGATGAAACGAAGCGTGCCCCCCCTTCCTTCTTATATAAATTACTCGCTAAATGTGCATTCGGCTAACGTAGGCGTAGGCAACGCAGACGCCAACGATAGCGTGCCTAGATACACCGGTGGAACGGGAAGCAATTTCAACGCAGCAGCCTCGGAACACCGACGACTATGGTGTTCTGTATTGGCCGCTTCTGTAATTGATTACGAGTACGTGTAACACTTTCCAGATTCCACGGGCAGACGTCGCTTTCAGGCGTAATCGAAATCGGGATATCCTCGTCGACTGCTTATTAATTTTGTTTCAGGCTCGATTGTTGCGTGGCTCGTTTAAATGCCGATTACGTCAAGAATGTTTCCGAGGTTTCTTGAGCAATCGGCGACTCTGCGACGAGGTGCGACAGTTTGGACCTTACGCGTTGGTTGCATCATTCAATACGCTTTCATAGTTTGCAAGTTAAGTTTAGCTTAGTACAATGAAATGAAAAAATTTCCCAGGTAGAAATTTTGCTATTTTTTTTGCTAGTAATTGTTAGATATTGATGAGTTTTACCCTAGGAATTTGATTCTATCTTAAATCGTAAGACGTTTGTTAATATTTTGCTATTAAATTTCTTGCAAGTTTTTATATTTGTTATCTCACGAGTTGTAGTGTAACAAAAACTGAGAAATATGTACCTAGAATTTCTTAGAAGTAACGTCCAAATATGAAAGATTAACTTGCAAATTATTAACGTAATATTTGTATAAATTTCTACCTGGGTTTATTTATTTAATTAATAGACTGTGCAATTTTATTACTACTCTGTCTGCATTGCAATTTTTACATTTAATAAAACGTCAATGCAAAAAAGTGCAGCAGGATATAATGTTCAATAAAAGTTTATAATGTTATTCATAAAAATTTCACGTTCACTTTTAAAAATAATAATTCTGAAATTTAATGAATCGCGTTGTTTAAGTTAATACTCATTTGAGTATGTAACAATTAGATTAAATGTTAATTAAAACTGAGTTATATTTTCAAAGAATTGTAAACTATTCTTTTGAAATATTAAACTAAATGGATTGTGTTTACCAATATAAAATTGATGTTTAAATGTGCTACATTGTTAATGTTCTGACAGGGAAGCCATCCCCTCCCCCGTCAGGGGATTAATTAATTTTTTTTTATTACATCATCGAATGATATATTTTTAAACACTTAAGAGGCAAAATATCGATTATCATTTTGAGTATGGCAAATTTTTTTAGTCTTTTTAGATGCTACGTGGAATCGGTGTAAGAAGTTCCACTGGTTCAATCGTCATTAATAACAGTCAAGTCAATGATTTGTCACTTTGTATTTGTAGAATTAATGCGACGGATATTTCGATTCATAATGTTCAGGGAATTATAGCAATCGAAAGACGGGTTTGCGTTCTACAGAAACTTGCTGTGCGATGATATTTAATATTCAGCTTCATTGTGTATTCAAATGTCTAATTAAATCCTATCGCAGCAAAATAATAAAGCATAACTACTCCCATTCTATGATTCAATGTATAGAAATTATAAAATTGAATGAAACTTGACTTTTTACAAGCAAGGATGAAAAAGAGCGCGAAAAATATATGTAAACAATTGTTTCATTACATATAGAATACTGTAAGAGAATAAAACCAAAATTTTCTACTTCTTTGATGTACAAAAAAGATACATTGCTAGTTCACATTTGTTAAGATGATTTAATTGAGAAGTATTCGTGGTGTAAACAGATGCTAATATCTGTTGATTTCAATGCAACTTTGATCCACGATTTCTAATTGGTCTTGTATGTACTTCTTCACGCATATAAATTACATTTAAAAGGTCCTTGCAAAATCATATCCAAATGTAAATACTCCATGTTTCTCCTCATAAATTCTATTCGGATCGATTGCTTTCCACAACAAATATTCTTTCGTTGAATGTATTGATCGACTCGCCGCGCTGATCACTCCCCCGAGATTGTTCCTTTTATTGGCTGGATACGATTAAACATCCATTAACCGTTGGGCGATAGTAAGAGCGCCCTCATAAAGGCATTCTTCTTGGATTATAATTTAAATTTCGATCGCGAGCACAATTCAATCAGCAGCGTTATTCGAGGGAGAGCAATTTATTTGGCGAAATCAGCTCGTTCAATTATTCAACGGGAGGCCGATCCTCCGATGCTAATTGTAAGTCTCGGTTAAGTACATACATATTGTAACGAGGTTCGCAGCGCGCCACGTCAACGACGCTCTTTTAGCCGGTCGCCTCGCTCCACTATCGTGCGGGATAGTCCGCTTAAATGATTGCGGGAGCATGCATTATTACGTCGACTTGTGCGAAGCTTTGCCATTAACGTTTGTTTCGCCGTGCATTTCTTGGCTCGGCCGAGACAGGAATTTGCCCGTTACCACTGCGTAATATTGGCAACGTCGGCCGGCAGCGCCGCGCCGCGATCGCTCCGCCGGAGTCATTGGAAAGTGGCAATGTGATTCCTCGTGCGTGCAGCCGTATTCGCAGATCATTGACTTCGACTAGCTAAATTAATGCCGGATCATGCTAACGCCAGCCGCTGTTAACGTGCATTCCGCGTTAGATCATGTTTACGTGTTCATTTCAGTGCGACCAATCGCATTTCTTTTTGCCTCCGTCGCAAATTACGGAAGTATCCGCACGCACATTTCACCATTACCAAACATTGTTTAACGCCAATCGACAGTTTGTCGCCGTCCATTTCCCGGCGACGTAATTCGTCATCTTATTTGACGTTTTGTTGACGTTTTTTTTTTCTTTTTTCTTTTTTCTTTTTTCATTGCCATTACGTTACAAACTTCTTAGTTAGTGTCAAAGGGTATTTTCGTAATTTGATATTAAACGCGGCGTTCTTTAAATATTCACTTAACGGTGATAATTATTGGAATTCCAGTCACGTACCTGGAGAATTAACGATGTTTTCGAATTGAACTATTTCGTGCGTTTGATGTTTGTTGAACATTTATAATACGTTGAGTCAATATTGAGCTAGCTCGGTGACGGAAAGTATCCTTCGTCTGGCTTTTTCGACCGAATGTTGTTTAAAGGTCTAAAATTTTCCAGTATTTGGGTCAATCCCATTCTCTCGGTGCAATGGGAACAAATTCACCAGTTGTATCACGTTAAATATACGTAAAATGAATAAATGTTTAATATTTAAATTATTAATTGGAATATGCAATTCATGGCAAGGATTAGAAAGGATATATACAAATTAGGGTTCGTTTGTTTTTTTTTTTTCATGCTATTGCATATTTATGAAAGGGGTTTATCAAGGCCAGAATTGGAGCGCAACCTTTGAAAAAAAAAGAAGAAGAAAAATGTGAACTATTTACATTGAATATTAAAGACACGTACGTGGAATTCTGAACATGAAAAGAAAAGCTGAGGCATTGGTGGATCGAATTCAAGTGCACGATACATAAACACAAATGCTTTTGTTTATATGCACGATTAATTGCCAGCATTAGTTGATGTAGTTGAAGTGATTATCACGAATTAAGGCTGACTTATATGTATGTAATCAATAAAATTACTTACCTTTTGCCATTCGGTAAGCATTTTCGCAGCTCCCTTGAAATGTCTCAACTAGAAATTATCTTCATGATGTTTAAGTGTGTACTTCCGTGTCCAGTCTGAAATATACATGAAAAATTACTTTTTAAAAAGTGGAAATATTTGGAAATTGTAATAACGGAAAATAATAATCAGAATTTAGATGATGAAAAAGATGAAAAACTTTTTCTAATAAACTTTTCTTGTGTAGTTATACACCAATTTATTATATATTCACAGCAATATTTGAAACGACGATCATGCAAGTAAAAAAAAGCTATACGTGATCAGTGACAATAACTAACATATTTGAATCTACATCATACACACATGAGAAGCGGAAGCACTCTGTCTTCAGTTTAATCATCTTCACTTCCGGTACTTAACGGTATTATATTGCTAACAATTATGCACTATTCAACAGTTAATTTGCAACAATCTATTATCCATTAAGTTTACAAACTATGATTTAAATGCATGTTTACTTTTATATTACCAGAAATGTTTATTTAGTTTATGTAAACGAAGGCAAAAAAGGTTATTTTCTAGCTATTAGTACAATACCAAATATTTCAGTAATTTGGTGATATTAAGTTTTTGCAATATTTGCTGATAAAATTTTTGGAAAGATTTATATGATAAGAATTGTTCATATATCATTATTATATTAGAAAGAATGAAGATTTTATATTAATATTTATCAAGTTAAATTTACTACTGGTTAAATTGTTATCGTCTAACTCTACACTGAGAAAAATGAAATAGTATATTTATTAATAAATTCTGGGGTATTGAACCTATATGTACTCTGTAGGTGTAACTGTAATAATTTAAGGAAAAACTAAGTATATGTAATGCATACAGTTCTATAAACATAGAATACTATACAATGTGTATAGAAAAAATTCCCAAAAATTATAAGAATTACAAATACAAAGAACGTATAGGTTCAGTATTCCAGGATTTATTGCTAAATATGCTATTTATTTTTCTCGGTGTACCTGTTAGTCGAAGTGGAATAAAGTTTCACAATGTTTGCGTATTCCGCGATATGAGACACCGGAAAAGTAGTACCGCCCGATTGAGGTTAACGCCTTGGGAGATCTTGTCACAATTTAAAGGAATCTCAAAGATGTAGCCACGAAAAAGTCAACCGTGCACGAATTATCCTCACTTACTTGCTCAATAAGAAAAAAGAAAAAAAAAACTCGAGAAATAAATTTACAATTTTATGCTACAAATGTTTGTTCCTTAAACACTGCAAGAATTAATAATAAGTTTGATACACAAGTAATATATAAATTTAAAAATTATGCAAATACAATGTTTATATATTAATTATTTTACATGTTAGTACGATGTATTCACGTAAATACTTTACGGTTGAAAAGTACATCATCCGTACATTGATAAGGAATGTAATTTAATGTATTCTAATTTATGCCAGTTTTATTAAAATATTACGTATAATATCATATTATATATGTTGTAAACGTGTTTCCTTCCTGCCGATGCTGATCTTTTTCATTGAGTTACGCGACAAAAAATTTCGCGCAATATACCCTACGGAGATTCGCAATTTAAAAAGCCTTCTGTTTTACATCAGTTCGTTTTAATACGGCGCATTAACAAGAAAAAACATTTTCATAATTTACGAAATAATCCTTAACGGAATGCACCTCGACGCACTGTTTTCTTCCGCTCGAACGGCAAGCCAGTGTGAGTCGAGTGTAAATTACTTTGCGTAAGTCATTCCGACGTGCCCTTCGAGTCTAAAAACATGAGATGAGATGAGCCGGTCGAAGAGAAAATATGCATGATTTATTTTTCAAACGAAAGTGTAACGTTGTACAATGGTAATTACATTGTAATGTGATCCATCGACGATCGCTACGTTCCTTCAAGCACCAATTTATACAACGAGCTTGCCACAAAAATGCTGATAACAATTTAAGCATACATTTGCAATACAATTATGACAATGTGTCGAACGTTACTTTTTTTCACCTTTTAAATTGTAGTGCATTAAATTTGTCGGTCATGTAAAGAATTTTTGTTGAAAACGATTTGTTATTTTAGAAATTTTTATAAAAAATTATTTGGTAATTCGATCGAAAGTTTAATCGGATCTCAGAGAAATTGAGAAATTCCGTTGAATCGGCATTGATTTCCGGTATTTGTCCTCCTTTTTCTTTCTTTTTTTCCGTTTTTTTTGTCTAATGATACAAAGTAAAAGAAAAAGTAATATTAATGAACTGGAAATTTAAAATAATGCTTCATAATTAAAACAATTATTGTGATGAAAATATTTGTACTCCGGATATTGTTTTAAAACATCTTTTACAATATTTTTTATTGTACCTCTCTTCTGATCTTTAAGAACTGAAGTATATAATTAATAAAAAAGAAAAAGATAACCGTTTATTTTAGAATAAATTTTGGAAAACCGAGTATTTGAACGAAATTTAACGCGTCCTTTCTAAGTGAACATTTGCATTATAAATCGACGACTTTTACTACCTATCGAGAAAGGCAATTTCAATTTTTTTTTCTTTCTTTTTTATAATACTCATTGAATACACAGAAAAGTGATCACGTACCAAATATTATTATTTATATTATGACTCAAGCCGTTTCTTTTGCTTTATATTAACTAAAATAGGAAACAATTTCGAAATTCACAATCTCCAAATTTGTACGAACACCTCGACGATAAATAAATTTAATTATCTTCAAAATGAAAGGAAAAACCTTGTTCTCGTACATGAAGAATGACGAGTCATTATAATACGAAAGTGAGATTCTTATTGAACAATAATGGCATTAAAAGTGAAAATGTAAAATATTGGAAAGCACTTGACAATCCCGAACAGATTAAACTTTTCTTTGGCATAACAGTCGTAGTCAGTGGACCAATCTTAATGAACACATTGAGGTGCGCTCAAATGATCCAACGATCAATTCATAAAAATGTGCATTTTATGGAAAATTCATTTGGTCCAAACAGCGATTTATCAAAGCTTCATTCAATCTAAACTTATGAAAACGTTAAATTAACAATGCGTCATTTCATCAATATTTCAGTCCATCTAAAAGTCACTAAATCTAACCTTTCAGCTCATCAAATCGTCGTATAATCATCGTATAATCATCGAACATGCCTTTCATTATAATAAATGCTGAACCAAGCAAGTTAGACAAACTTACACTGAGAAAAAAGTTATATTAAAAATTACTATACCATATGAGTGCTGACAGATATCGTCTATGGTGTCTACAAAATTACTATACCAATTATAATGAAATTTTCCATTCGATATAATAAAATTTAATATACTAGTATGATAAAAATCACCAAAATAACAAACAAATTTACAACACTAATATAAAAAAATTTACCATATCAAATGGAAAATTTCTTTATAATTGGTGTAGTAATTATGCTGACACCATAGACGATATCAGTCAGAACTCATATGGTATAGTAATTTTTAATATAACTTTTTTCTCAGTGTATAAATTTCAATAAATTAAATAGAGGATGCAAGTTATTACCGGGGAATTGTAGTTGTCACTTTTGGACGGACTGAAATTTTGATTGAACGACGCATTGATAATTTAATGCGTTATTAATTTGAAGCTACAATGAAATACACATCATGACGAATTGCTTTTTCGATAGTTTAAGCGCACCTTGAACAAATCGCGGTGTCGCGGGGACAAGTACAATACGGATCGGTCGATGGGACGCTCACTACGGTTTTGAGTTCACTTTCGCTGGTGCAAAGTCGGGAGCGACTTTCTTGCACAAAGACTTCGGCGCGATTTAGGTTGGGTCGAAGTTTACGATGCTTTGCCATTATCGATCGCGCGAATAATCGATCCTCGCGAGGAAAAGTGCGCGCGTCCTTGTCACACTCACGCGCGGCGCTGTATTTCACAAGAGCCGATTGCCAGACCGGTTAGTCACCCGGCCAATGCGTCGAGGGTAGGCGTCGGTTATGGGATGCGGCGGTGTGCGCGCCAACGGAGACAATAACAATCGTAACTCCTGTATTGTTCATTGTGCCCCTATGACAATTCTTTATCTCGCTTTCGCATTTTTAAACGGCACAATTTCTCTTTCGTTATGCAAGCAATAGGAAGTTATGCAAGTTATAGATCATTTTTAATCAGGTTCTTTTTTTTTTTTTTAATTACACCCGACTGTTGCGCAAGAACGCGACGTAATTGAAATATTACCGTAATTACAGGAGCGGGACACTTTAACGCCACGATTTTTGCAAGGGGCAGGAACCGTAATCGATACCCTTGAACGTTCTCGTAACAACGATTACCGTGGGAATCGTCTTCGGTAACGAAATTTCGAGAGCCATGAAAAATTGACACGAAGGAGTTACGCAATCGCGCGACTCATTATCACCTATATTATAATCCAATTTTACGCTACCAAGGACGAGAAATCGCTCGATGTATGCTGAAGAATGAAACGTTCTCGGAATGACAATTTCGAACGAACCAATGTTTGCGATTGTTTATCGATGAAATAAAGTCAAAACAAAGTCCGCGGATGTTCAGTATTTGGAAAGTTTGAGGTGTGATTGAATTATCAAAACATAATATTTACATTTCATCGTAATTTTATATTGTCAAAATGTTTCATTAAAAATA
The DNA here is from genome assembly GCA_022817305.1 of Leptoteleia sp. ZL-2020. Classification (NCBI taxonomy): domain Eukaryota; kingdom Metazoa; phylum Arthropoda; class Insecta; order Hymenoptera; family Scelionidae; genus Leptoteleia; species Leptoteleia sp. ZL-2020. The sequence goes on along the minus strand of JABFPN010000036.1, from coordinate 3,889 downwards.
CGACATTCAATCAAAATTTCATTGCCTGCAATAACTTGCATCTTCTGTTGACCATTGGAATTTATATATATATATGTCAGATTCATATAGTAAATTGCAGATTAGAAGAATTAAAATTTTAAGATGGATTGAAATTTTGATTATACGACGGATTGATAATATAACATGTCGATAATTTGAACCTTCAACAAAGTGCATGTTTCAATTAAATCAAATTTTGATGAATTGCCGTTTAAACCAAATGAATGTTCGATAAAATGCACGTTTCGATGAATCGATCGTTTGATCATTTGAGCGCACCGCGGAAAGTTTGTCATTCTTCAGTGACACGACCACTCGCGCGTGCGGAATGCTAGCAGGACCAATCGATTGTAATTACCAATTAGCTTGCGAGTGATGTCGCAAGAATGTTCATTGTACGTCGGCGAACAAAGTTGGATTTATGAACACTCGCGTTGGGCAACGCGAACGGACCACAATGGACGATATTGGAACGAAACGTCGACTGGATTCGGTTACTGTGAGCTCGAAAAAATGTTGCAAAATATTCCGAGGGATACGTTAAACAATCGCAACCTACCCGCAAGACGGAAAGAAAAGTGCATTCCGCGAACGGAGCGGCTCGTTCAGGCTCGAGCACACAAATCATCGAACCGTCAATGACAATTTCTTAGCGAAGTGTCCGTCAGGCTTGAGGTCGCATCGGGTGTAATTTGAAAGACGGTTGAGCAAGGCAGAAATGTATAACGCCGTCGTTGGCGCTAATTTGTGTACGCGCAGGCGCAACAACAAATTACAAAGCGTTAACAACAAATCGGTCCGCGTTCATTGAAATCATCGTTATTACCCCGGCAAACAATTTGTCAGCTTGCTTTCGATGTTCAAGTCTCGGTACTTTCAAAATGGCATACTGATATGAATCCCCGCATGGAATGCATATAACGGTTGTGTACGGCAAGACGTATCCTCGGGGTCTGCCGACGCGTTCCACGGCTTCGAACCTTCAAGACCGTTACACAATGAGGCTTATGAATAAAATGTAGCAAATATTCTTCTCGCTTTTTTTTCCTCCCGTCTCTCTCTTCTCTCGTTGCGTTTATACTTTTCCCTTTATTAGTCATAATTCAAACATTCGAACGGCTCCGAAGGCCTTCGAGGTGCAACGCTGAGAGAGTCGTTGAAATTCACGTCGGATTGGCCGAACGTGGCAGCTCGATTGATGGCATTTAAATTCGGCGACATTGAATGCCAACGAACATTGTTTGTTCCTTGGTTAGTATTTATCAAACTTGCCGGGATAATTGTTTCGCTAATTGCATTGCACGAGTCGTGACGAAATAATGGTGATTATTTCTCAAGATGCGGATTGGTCGTAGATATCGCGCTCTTTTGATGTACGTTATGAAAGTGTTCGATGGAAGCACATCCCGTGACTCGTTCGATTTATGCGAAACGGTTATTGAGTTTCAATTATATTCAAAACGCAACAAATTGTGCTGTCGGATTGATTTTGGTTTTTGTGCTTCCTCGTTGTTGTTTTTTTGAATGGATATTCAGCGTGAGTGTTCATTCACAGGTGGGGAAAAAAAAGTATGTCACGTTTTCGCATGTGTTTAAGAAACCTGTCGGTTTATTGAAGAAATATGGGAATGTCAAATAAAGCGGACAAAAAGTGTGAACTTTATTCCGAATCTTCTGTGATTAATTATGAGGAGCCGTATAAAACACTTTTTTTTAAAATCATTCCGGGTATCCGATATGCAGATAACGATTCTCAACTATTTGTGAAATTTAACACACTTCTTTTTTTGTGATAAAAGTCATCTAATTAGAATACGCGATAAATCTTTAAATATGCAGGTGAAGTGTATGAGGATTGTGGAATTATTTGTTTTTTAATGTAAATCAATTTGTTGGCAGATGTAATATTTTGTGAAATTAAAATACGTGTAAGTTATTTTACAATTTTGCGTGAATAAAAATTAATTGTAGATATTATTGAGACATTTTGGCGAACTACTGTGTGTTTAATATGATATGCCTATCTGATCACAATCTAAATCAGAAGTGTTTGCCAGATTATTTGCTGGATATCATTCGGACTATGAATTGGTCAGCTGTGAATATTACAAATAGTATTGATACAATCCAAGCTGTATGTTTCCAATCTCTTTAATTATGTAATTGGCAAACTTCTGGCAGAAGTCAGATTCAACAAAATTTACAAAAAGGAAGTAACTGAATAGTATCATTAACTGAATTTGCATCTCTAAATAATTATTATTAAAATTTATATACTGTTACTAAGTTATTTTAAAAATTATTATAGTGTTTAAAAGAGTGGGCAAGTTGATCTACTTGCCATATTTAACGTACAGTTTAAAAGAGGTCACGAGAATGCACAAGTTTGTATGATCCAGTATAGTAACAATCATTTCTTATATTATAATCTCTTTTATAATATATAATAAATATGACATATAAATAAACATTGTCCTCACCGTTTGTTACAGTATAATTTAACGTAATTTTTTTTCTCAGTGCAGTCCGAATTAAGTATAGCATTAGTATGGGCAATGTCTTGCAATTTACGTGTGACTGGCCTATTGTATTGCTCTCTAAAAAATATTCTCTTGATTAGAACATCTTTCTGTATATTTCTATAATCTCTATTTATATTCTCCATTTCATTTCTGCATCTAATTTTCACCAGCAGATTATAGGCTCAAAAATGTCAACTTTTCTGTTCACAATCTGATGTAGGTTAAGAAAATCCGACATCTTGTTGACTAAATATTAAGGAAATTTTCTATTTATCATAACCAGATTCCGGTTAAGATAAAATAATGTTTCTAGACTGTGATCCAGTTTGCTTCCAAACCATTGCCTTATTAATTGAACAACGTAAATTTTAAAACCATTATATTCTATGAAAATGATGTATTACAGTGAATGGAATTTTATCTCGCACGGAGTTTTTTTTTTTTACTGAGCATTTGAACTAAAAGTTCTTTTGGTTTGAAAATAATTTATTTTTATTTAATATGAACTGATACCATTGGAAATAACAGCTGTTCATTTTTAAATAATGTCGTTCATATACAAGCTATTCCATTTGTTACATAGAAACGTAAAGCCATTAAACGTCCAACGGTGTTCAAATTACATATAAAATTTTAAACGTTTGTTACTTTTAATGTTATTGTATGTAATATCATTATAAACATGGTAATATTATAGCGCGTATAAAATCACTTTCGTAAAAGCAACGATATTAGGTTTACACTCATTTGTATTTCAATATCGTTGGCAATGAGAGCAAGCTACTGTGGAGATTTCAATGCACGCACGGTTCACAAGCGATAGATAATTCTATCGCTTATCATGCGCTCGAATTTCAGGCATATTTATTTGCAACGAGCCACCATGATCGTGTACAAAAAAAATACAAAATCACAGCTTTCATTTCCGTCGCGTTAACGCGGGCCTTTGCTTAAAGATTTTAACGACACACGACAATGTAAAACGATGAAAATCGCTCGAAATTGTAATTACAGTACGTCAACATAATTCGTTTTCATCAGATAAAAACAATGCAACTCGCTAACAAGCTGGTACTTTTGCGAGTACGCAACTGGTCCCATCAGTAAAATGATATTGTATCCTTGATTTGGAAAACGAGCAATAATAGAAAGCAAAATGAAAAATAGCAGCTACAATGTCTTTTGTCATTACTTTTACGGTCAATGTGATTTCACAATGATTACACCGAGAAAAATAAATAGCATATTTAGCAATAAATCCTGGAATACTGAACCTATACGTTCTTTGTATGTGTATCACTTATAATTTTTGGGAATTTTTTCTATACACATTGTATAGTATTCTA